>JASSKH010000164.1:0-86348 GCA_031763025.1 Macrocystis pyrifera | reverse complement strand
CCCCTACGTATGTCCTCGGTAAGCTGTTTAGAGCTACTTAGCCAAGAAAGAAACGCCGAAAAGGGATTTTAGCCGGTTGTTCTTGACGAAAACATACTAAACGACTGCTGCTTTGGTGGCGGGCTACTGTGGAGCGAGGATGGACGCCGAACAGACCACGGTATGTACCCCCCTTGATCGAGCCTGAGCATTTGTCGTTCCCAGTACGTGTCGCCTAATGCGGAGAAAACAGGAGACGAAATGAGCTGCGGTGGCAGCGAGGTCGGGAGTCGGGGGGCGCCCCCTCCCCCCCCCCCCCAGAATTTTTTGGTACTTTATCACCGAGAAATTCAGTTGAAAATATTTTCTGTGAGACGCAAGGCGGTCGATTTTGGGCTCCAGCCAGACATACCCCTGCGCACACCGACGAAATCGATGCAGCTGAGCATGAAGCACGAAACCCGTCGGTTTGTTTCGTTTTTTTTCCTGCGTCTTGCGCCATATTCGTGTTCTCACCACGGCATGGAATTGCTCCTGAGAGAAAGAGGGTTTTGGTGAAGGCGTTTGGCAAAAAACGACTCACAGAGAGTTTTTTTTTTTTTTTCCTTTCTTTGTTCATTTTTCGTGGTGGCAATGCCCCTGCCGTGTGCCAGGTTGATGCCATCTCTGCTTATGCGTTCGTTGGAATAAACAGGTTTTGTCGCGCAATACGGCAGCATTGCCCTTTTTGACACGCAGGGTTCGGTGAATGCGCTAGCATACTACTGGTGACAACATGTTGCTGTTAGCGCTCAAATGACACGACATCCTCGAGCGGAACAATACAATCGACGAAGAAAAACGCCAACCAAAGTATTAAAAACACCACTGCTATATAGCGACGCGCATACCACAAGACATGTTGGACGTTAAATTATACAATCGCTGAAGACAACCGCTGACGAAAAACCCGCTACTCGCACGAAAGACTGATAAAAAACTTTCGTAAGTTATCTAACCTATCCTCCCTTTCAGGGGGCTAACTTACTCCTGGCACGTGTTTAGGCAAGTGCTGTCGCACGTATGCTACGCGCTGCTTTTCGTGTTGGCGCTTCGGCGTTCGTTGCGGTGGTAATGGCCCCTCGCCGCGTTCCTTACACTCTGCGCTTCTGTAGATCACCACCGCAAACTTTCCTTTGCTTTTTCACGGAAGGTACGTACAGTAGTGATATTTAATGTCCGTTTTTTGCAACTCAGTTGTAGAATGCGACCGTACCTGTGGGTGTCAAAGGCGTGTACGTGTCCGTGGGTGGGTTTTCGTCGTTTGGACAGGTGTAAGAAAGAACGTGCACCTCGCACACAAATAAAAAAATAACCAAAACTTCACCTCTACAGTACGTACGCCTGGGAAGGCGAGACCCTATTTTTAGTCGATGCAACTGAAAACAAAAACGCTGTTTCCTTCAAGAAAAACATGGGTTTTCCCCTCTCGCCCAGCAGGTGCAGACCCGTGGTAGTTTTCTTCTTGTTGCTTCTCTTAGCAGCTGTTTCTGCGGGAGCGCTTGCTCGTTTTAGTGTCGTTTTCTTCCCTGGTGATGTCAATTTTCAACGCCACACGAGATAGCGTGTTTGTCCTGCCGTCGGTCCGGCAGTGCGCCCTGCGCGTGTGTGTGATCTACATAAACCCTACGAACCAAAGAGGCGCTACAGTACAGCAGTTCTCATTCGCTCGTCGGCTGGCACTATCGGACAGCCGAGCGTTAAGCAAGCAGCATTGACGCCAAGCATTGTATCGGGAGGATGGGCGGTTTTCCGGTGATCCAACAAAAAAACGGCTCTTTGCTGGTACAGGCTGGAGAATGATATGTGGCTCGTCTGAGGATCCCCAGAACAACAGCTACAATAGTTCCAATGCTGTCTTAGCCTGTCGGATCCCGTTGTCACTGATGACGCCGGTCGGTGCATTCATCTATTAGAGCCCCCCGCCCATTCACCCTGTTACCCGATCGTCGTGGAGGGTTAAAAGCGGCGGAACCGTTGCGCTAGAGAACCGTGCCTTAGACCTGCTTCTTAAGCTATTTTTTAAGAGACGACCAGGATTTCAGCCCCGGTGAACGTTCCTGAGGCATTCTTGGGCTAAGGGTCAGTCTAACTTGCACGAGCAAAGCGTTATGTCAACAAGACACGGAACGGCAAACTGTAATATTCAACAACACCAGAAAACTGAATATGTCGGTTTAAGTCTTGCTTCTGCCTCTTTATTCGATCACAGGAGTGCGAGCAGCGAAAGCAGAATGCTCATACATCGTGTCGACCAAACCCCGCCCGAGTACGATTTCGCGCGTCATGAACATGATCTTCAGTTGCTAAATTCCTTTCTGAATACGTACGTACCTGGTATTTATTTATGTTTTGTACCTGGAGTATGCGGCAAATTGTCTGGAGGAAGGTCTCAAAACAATTAAGTATCACATCCCAGCAAGGTTCGTGCCGAGCGTCAATGGCAGGTTGTTAGCGCTATTCACAACCTCCCGCCCAGTGGTACCAAGGTTCTGTTCACCGTTCACAACGCATTAGGGGGACCCATAGCTGGGGTGTTTTTTTAAGCACACGAGATTGCTCTCGGACGGGCATACCAGGGCGCAACTATTTCATTCACTAAACTTATCCCAGGAAATATAGGCAACGTTTAGCGCAAATAGGCCTATGCCTGGTTGCCCCCCCCCCCCATCCTCCATCTCAGCCTTCTCCCCCGCCCTCCCCCCTCCACGACCGCCAACCAAAACAATAAAATCGCGCGTAGCGTCATACTAACGGGCTCCAAACCTCCGTCACGAACGGCTCGGTAGGATGAACTACAGGGAGCACCAAAGGACGTCCCCGCTTTCCCCGGCAAGCCTAATCCAGCAAAAACTCCACAGGTAAGGAGCCCTGAACAAAAAAAGCAAAAACAAAACCTAGCAACGCCCCCGCCCACGCACACAACGCCCACCCCGGCACGTACCCCGGCACGTTATCTCGTAAGCTGCGTCGCGGTGTGACGTCATCGAGCGCACAATTCTTGTGGAAAATATCACCACAGCAGATATTTACCTCGACCAAAACGGCATCTGGAGAAAATGCAGCAGAGGCTCCCGGTGTTGAACCCCGAGTTAGAGTAAGGAAAAAAAACACAGGGTAAATCTCAATATAAAACAGACATAGTCTGGCGCGGAGGACAAACGTCGACTCCCGTCCCCCTTTCGCTCATACAAGACAAGAGTACATCCCCTCCTTTCCCGTTTTTGTTCCTACGAGGCACCAACTCCTTTCGCGCATCATGCCCGTGAGCCTCAAACATTATTCAAGCGAGGCATTGGCAGAGGATAGGTGGCACAAAGAACTGAGGCAAACTCCCGATTATAGGTGAAGGCACGTCTTTCCTCTCTATACCTGATATGTATGAGCGCCTATCGGTTGGTTTCCCAGGGTACTTCAGGGAGCGAGAAACTCCCCCATCTCTCTTTGTCTGTAAAACGTTTCACCTAAACATGATCGCGGGAGCTCTGCTTCGCGTGCCCGTCCTGCCCACCTACATTTCCCTACGCCCCCCCCCTCGCCTTCTATTTCTATAAAACGTTTAACGATGACGTTCTAAACGTACTTTAGGGCGTGAGAAGCTTCACCACCTCTCCCTGCTATTATACTATCGCCGCCTAACGCGATGTTCGGAAGGACAAGGTCGCTGCACACTATTCCCCCACCCCCGTAAGACCCTTCCCTGCTATAATTTGGTGTTCCCGCTTCTGAACTTGCACATTGTAAAAATCTAGCATCGTGGCGGCAAAGGCGCGCACATATGTCTAACGTCTACTGGAGGGCAGGAACAGTCTAACCTAACCGAAACGCAAGGGGCGGGGTCCCACGAAAATTACATCACTTTCCCGAGCTACACACTACGAACGCCGCAAGAAACGACACCTGACACGTACCGTCAATATGTCATAGTTCGTCCATGGATACTATTAACGACATTACGACAGCTCGAAGGCGAGGCTACACAGGATAACGACGAAATTCACTCCCCCGTTTGCACTACAACAGCACACTACTGACCACGAGGTGGTACCGGGTAATTGTTTTGAGTCCCGCTGTTTTTTGCTCTCAAGAACGAATAAATGCTGCCTGCTAAAGTGCTGCCATGAACGCCTTCAGGCACGCACGCGCATGGAACCAAAACTAAAAACGGCGAACACAACGACCCGCGAGGAGCACGCACACAGCCACCACTCCTCCCACCCTTGGCTTCCGCGCTACCGCTTTAGTTCGCACGATACGCCCTACGACAGGGCTACCTCTATTTTTCCCTCTGGAGGTCCTCACTAAGCGAGCTCTACACTATTACTAAGTCACCCATACACTGATCTTGATGCAACATCAAAACGCAACCCCATGGACGGCCAGGGTATGCATACAACGAATACTTAACCTGTATAACACAAGTGGCGCTTTAACGATATTGAATAGAGTCCCTCCAGCCAGAAATTATTGGCCTAAAATATATAAATACATACCTCTGCAGGTATCGTACATAGGACGCGTCACGCCTATATACCTCGAAATCAGCGCCTATCGGACCTGCCATAGCCGCCTACGCCCGCCTTCTTCCTATATCAACCAACAGACCATCACGGTCATCTCACGCCCATATCGAACACTAACAAGGCACAAACTGTCGCAAGGCTTAGCAAGCCAGCCGAGTTGACGTGCCCGAACGGCTAACGGGTATATTCACCCTGAGACTAAAACAAAGGTTATGTCACTCTAATTCCAAGCAACTTGTCATCGAAACGGTGGGTGCATCTTCAAACAGATTAAAGCCCCTGGGGGAAGGGGGGGAAAGTCCGTCGTTCGTGAGCGCGAGGCCGGTCTCATTCCGGTGCGGCTACGGTCCCGGACGTTCTCTCGCCTCTGACTCTACTCAGAATTGCCCCCCATCCCGCCAGCTCTAGCGCCACCCCCTTCTAGAGGTTTCTCATCCTACTTTTTCATGGAAGAAAACATACCAGGTACCAGGTAAAAGCTCCAGTACTGGGTTTCCCCCCCCTTCCGTGTCTCGAAAACACAACATTTACCGCGCGGAAAGGGTCCAAACAAGCCCACTCGGAGTCGTCGACGATCGATCTCCGCTCTATCCTCGTTGTCGAATCAAAATAAGCGAACATCCCCTCTACGGCCTTCCAAACAGTGCCTATGCACATTCCAGCCTTCAGCGACCGACGGGGTCGATCTATCTCCGCACATACCAGCAACACCCATACGAGATCGCATGAACATCGTACCAGGTACGTTATTTTATTACGAAGCCCAAGAATCGGACACACGGTGTGCCTGTCCAACCGGCATTGGCGGACTGATTCTTATTGCTAAACCCAGCCTGCATGTATATTGACAGGCGCGGGCTGCGGAAAGCACTGCGTCTTTCCTAACGATTTACGTTTGAGAGTGGGTCCAGACATACCTATACCGCCGGAAAACACCCATCCCCCCCGCCCCCACCCCCTCCCACTACGCTCTTGTCAAGGCAGAGCACTGGGATACGTAGAATAATGCAGTTTTATGGCATGTACACGGGGAGTTTTCAGTTTTCCGATATAAACAAATGTGTCGAGACCATCAGCAACGCATCTCGGATTGGGGGGTATGCCCCCTGACAATGGTGACACAGCCCTCCAAAGACCGCCACCCCGAAACTCACCACATGGCGACACCGCCAAAGGTCGTCTCTAGTGCTTCGCCTCTAGCGTTTATCGCTGACGGTGGCAACCGTCCACATCATCGACGCTCACCTTCTCTGTACAACGCCGACGTACTGCATACTTTCCAAACTCTTCCTTCTGTGCTCTAGAAGTGTTTGTTTAAGACCCCGTAGGCCGTACGGTAAGTAACCCTATACCTGCTATTGGTAGTGCAGTAGCATCTTGGGGGTTGTTGTCGTCTGTCCTCGTCCTGGCCTCAACCGGCCTACGGACTGTCACACGTTTCTCTTGTGGAAACATGCATTTTTCGTTTGAGGTGCTGTAGTCGCGCGTACACCCCCCCCCCCCCGGCTACTCTCAATATTTCACTTTCAGACAACCACCCCCACCACCACCTAAAACAACCTTCCTCCAGCTCTACGCGAATACAAACCCCAACCACGATGTATTGCTATCTACAACGCTGAGGAAGAGGAGGAGGAGGAAAAGGAGGAGGAAAAGGAGGGGGAGGAGGAGGAGGAGGAGGAGGTTCACCGCACCGCACGATATCGTCTATACCAGGCTGGTATATCGTCCTTAGTCGGACGGTGACGGCGGCGGCAGGGCGGGTGCGGCGGCCAAGGGAGAGCAGCTGCGAGGAGTGTCGGCCGGCGGCGGGGAAACTCCCAGGTGCAGGGGGCAGCCGACAACCTCCGCCGGAGACTCGTTGTCCGCATCGATGACGATGTCACTGCTGCTGCTGTTGTTGCTGGCGACGAGACCTGAAAGCCCGCCGTCGTTCATCTGCGGGACGAGGACTGGAGAAGCAGTCCTCGCGACAACGATAGCGGCACCATCGTTCCCTCGCCGTCGCTTCGTAGGTACCCTTCGCTCCTCCGCGTCCAACCCCTCCTCCCCCTTGTCACAAGCAGTAGCGCGGGAACGCTTCTTGCTGCCGTTGCCGCGAGGGGAGGCCGGGGGTCCACCACCGCCACCGCCACCCTCACCGCCGCCGCCTCCACCGGTGCCGCCGCTGCTGCTGCTGCCACAACCGCCGCCAACGCCACCGATGTCACTACCACCGCCGCCGGCGCGTCGTTGAGCTCTGTTGATCGGCGAACCCCTGTCGTCGTCGACATTGTTGGACCCGCGCATGACGACGTCGGCATCGGGGAAGGGCTGGGCGTGGGGTAGGGGTGGCCTCCCCGTTGCCGCCACCGCTGCTTCCGCTGCTTCCGCTGCTGGTGCTGATCCTGACACTTGCACTGCCACTGCTCGCATCCGTGCGGCTGCCGCTGACCCTGACGCTTGGGTAGCTGCGAAGCCCACTCGTTGACCCAGCTCCCGCAGCCGCCGCCGCTGCCGATTCCCCCTCTGCGCCGCCGGACATTGCCAATAGGTCGGACTCCCATGCCTCTTTTCCGACCGTAACCTTCACACGGAGGGAAGGTTCCTTCTCTGTGGGAGTTGAGAGACGTGTTGAGAGGAGGGACACGGCAGGGAGGGGCGGGGGCCGGGGGCGGGGGGGTGTAGTCTTTTCCATTCATGCATGGGCGGGTGGGGGTGTACTCATTATCCCCTTCTAATGCCACGCGACTACGGCCATGTATGGGATCTACTACTGTAGTACATCTCTCCTGTCGAGTACACCCCCCTCCCCACGCATGCGTGAATGGGAATGAGCCCCCCCCCTCCCCCCTGCCGTATCCCTCCTCTCAACAGGTTTCGAAAATCCGACTAAAAAAAGAACCTTAGTTCCGGGTCAAGGTATCGGTCGAAAAAGACACATGGGAGTCCGACCCATTGGCGATGTCTGTGGGCTCAAAGGGACATGAAAACGGGGCATCGGCTGCAGATCGGCAGGCAGCCGATGCCCCGGTTTCGTGTCCCACTGAGCTCACGGGCATTGCTATTCGGTCGGACTCCCATGCGTTTTTTCGACCGAGACCTTGACCCAGACGGATGTTCTTTTTAGTCGGATTTTCGAAACGTTTTGAGAGGAGGGATACGGCAGTGTGTGCGTGTGTGCGGGGGTGTACTCATTCCCAGGCATGCATGGGGGGGGAGGGGCGGCTTTATTTTCCGTGTAGTCAAGCTTTTAACCTTTCTGTCGTCAGCTTATATTGTGAAGGTTTTACGATTACAAGGGTATTCAGACATGGACGACATCGTTAACGTTGAAAATGGTCAAGTCTACAGTAGACGTAAGGTATAACAGCGTAAGTGGGGATAGCGAGGTTATTCGGTCATTGAATTGTGGTGAGGGACATGGTCGCGGCGAGCACAATACACGGTGTTCCAGCACCTGGCCGCCGAACGATACACAAGCAACGGCAGAGTATATTAACCGCCTTCGGAACTTGGCAAGGTAGCGGACTTTAATACCATTACATCGTTCTCCGGGGACTATTCGTGCAAACGAACACGTCGAATCACCGCTGTCAAAATTCATGGATAATGGACGGAACGCTTCACTCACTTCCTAGTTTCCTGCCTGGATCGAGGCTGTGGAGGTCGTTGAACCTCTCGTCCAGATCGATGTCTCCCCTCTTGGTGGCACCCCTTGTCACTCGACCCGATGCCTTGGCTGAAAAGCAGCGACAGCAGAGAGGCAATTTGGAGGCGCGATAAGGAGGAGGAGGGGGGGGGGGGGGGGGGGTTGACGTGCTTATGTGCATGATGTTGTTGTTGTTGCTGTTGCTGACAATGGAAGCAAGTAGTTGGGTGGTGGAACGGAGCGTTCAAGCCAGGCAGGCGCGCAACGATACAGACGAAACACGTTTTTGTTAGTGTTGATATGTTGCACTTGGGATCCGCATGGTCCTATCATCCGCCGTCAGCATCAGCTGTATATACGATGAAAGCCTGAAGACCTTGAATCGCTCGTCGGGCCGAGTACTGATTCCAGCGATAATCGATCTCACGCTGGCGCTATCGAACGTTTCGGCATTCCAGCGATACTACGCAAGCGAGTAGTTCGTACAACAATCACAACACGTCCCAAGAGCGTGCCCAGCCACAAGCACAGCGCAAATCTACTGCTCGCTCGCCCTTTTGTTTCCCGCTAGGATTGCAGTCTTTGAGTATCGCATGCAGGATTTTCATGACTTGCACCAACCCGGTCGCGAACAGCAAACAGAGCTCTTCACGATCGCTTTTGCTTTGTGAAATTAGTTGAAAGTAGCAGATTGGATTCGCCGGTGGCACAGGTTTCAAAGTAAGCTTTGCAGCGCAAAACGAAACAACTGCTCGTGAGGTATATACGCGGGGAACATGTCACGGGTAGGACAACCCTCACGTTTGGCAGGTGGGCGGGAGAGACTGGCCTGGTGCCCAGGGCGATTCGCATCAATCTCCTGCTGGACGTCTCGAAGGAGCGTTGATGCGGACTTGCACCAACAACCAATACCGATAAAGTGGAAGAGATCAGAGACGGTGGGAGGGTGGGAGGGATGGAGGGATGGAGGGAGGGAGGAGAAGGGGACAGTTAGACGTGGGGGTAGGAGCAAAGAGGTAATTAGGTGAAGCCTAGTTGGTGCAGTCCGTCGGCCGGCAAAGCTATGGAGGGGGGTGTAGCCAGCTGAGATGCGAACAGGCGTTCCGTGGACTGAGACGACTACTAGCAGAGAAACACATGGCAATTGGGATGCAATGCCTCACAACAAAGCAAGCCAACGCCATGAATCTTCATACGGAAATATCTCGATAGTCATCAAGACCGAAGTCGCCTAAAGTTTTACGTGTTGAGCTTATGGGAGTCTGACTATACTTTTTATTCTACGGTACGTAGTAGAGGGCCTAAAGGAAATGTCGGCGAAGGAACAGCAGAGGAAAAGACGCGTCGTGTGTTGTACACACGTCCGCAGAAAGATGCGGTCTGCCGGTATATTTTGCACCTTCTCCATCGCCGTGTCGTACGCCTGATGGATGCGCTGCGCCTGCATCTCGTACAGGTCTTTCACAGCATCCCTCTGTAGAGACGAGCAGACAACGATCGCGAGAACCACAACATTTTGAGCTCACCGGTAAGAGAGGGGCCAAAAGGACAAGCGCAGCGAAAACGAAGGGTGCATGTCCTCTCTCCGGATTACTGTGTTGTCTATCATCCCAACTATACCACCAATATGAGACGTACACTAACTGTGGGATATGCCTCAAACCTCCCACAGATAATAAGTATCACGTACGTCCCAGGTCTCTGTTGCCCTCGACTGTACCGTGGTGTACAATGAATGTACACGAACACCGCGGCGGTTATGGACGTACAATCATGCGTGTGATCGCTGATTTCGGTATCCTTACGCGCCCGACATGACACTATATACTACATCACAACGTCGTGATTCGATCACATACATGCTCGCAATGTTTATCTGCTGCCGGAGAGGAGGATACCGAATCTGTCATCGAAAAATAAATGGAAACCGCGCGGTACAACATGGCTTCCCAACGGGGTGGGGATACTTGAAAGCAACACGCGCAAGACTGGTCCATGAAGTATAAAACAAAAGAAAGCAGAAAACGACAGCTGAGACTTCCATGGTGTACATATAATATGACGCTACATATCAATACACTAAATTGGTGGAGACGAAAAAAAGGGTAATCATACCTGGCATTCACGAGGAGACGGTCAAGCACCAAAATGCTGCTGAGATATGCCCTCTGGCTACGGAACGAAGCTCATGCCCGGAGATGGTAAAAAATCTTTTCAGAAACCAAAGCACAACCTGGTTGACTGAGATAGAAACATAAAATTCAATCATGCGCACCGATAGTCCATTAATGAATCGGTCAAATTCAATAATTCGATGAATCAAGACAATAATACTTAATTACAGTGAATTAAAATCCAACATGGACTTACGTTCCTGGTACTTAGTAGGATAATTCCTTCCAAGACGTGTTAATAATAGTTGCTGCGGTTTCCACCTCCGAGGCACACGATATCCTTACGTACGTACAGCCAAGGGCGTATCGAAGGAAAAGCACGCGTCTCACCCGGCGACTGGCGTGGGCGTCAATGTCCCTCTCTCGTTGGGCTGCTTGTTCCTGGAGGACCCCCATCCTCCGCTGCACTTCCGGATGACTCCCGGCTCTGCACGGCAGGTCACGCCGCGCAAGGAAAATGCAGGGGATTTTCGAATACAAGAAGCGCCACCAGGGTACGATCTACGTCCAACGCATATTGTGCGAATATCGGTAGCATCTTGAGGTATATTTTATGGGCTTTCAGGATTTTACCACCATGGCCAACGAAACTATTATAATCGGTTTCGATGACTCGGTTTCGATGACTCGAGCGCTGTCATTGATATCAGCGCCACATATAGTCAGCCAAATAATCTACCGGAGGCATGGCAGTGTTGCAGTTCCTGGGCTTCGCTTGCTGAACGTGGACTCGACGTCAAGCTATAATATTGCAGTACATGCGCAAGTTTTGCCTAGCCTCAAGCTATAGTATTGCTATACGTACGAACGTTTTGCTTTGCCGCATACTTATTAGGCCTTTTTCGAGAATAATGTTCGCGCCCCTTCCTCCTCCCCATGTGTGTTTTAATTTTTTGTTTTTGTGTCTTCTTTTCAGCTCCGACACTCCTCGGCATGGTTTTGGTCTATTAATAGACATCTTCGTAAGGCTTGTCAAACCCCCAAGCGATAAAAAGCGGCCTGCGAAAAAAATGTTGGTGTATGTAAACCACAACTGATCACGCTCCCTGTATTATCGCGACAATACGTCAACCAACTGCTGCCATGCAAGGTGGGCGGTCCAATTTTAGTTCTACGATATATCGTGATCATGGCACCGCTTGCCATACCGAGGGTTGAAGCTCCAGAAATGACTACCGGTGAATACGGTTAGGGTTCTAAACCCGTAACCACGGCAGTTACAGCTTCATTGATGACGGCATCGATAGCGTAAACAGGACGGTACGAAGAACAACAACAAAACAAAACAACGGCGAATGGTACCCTCAAAACACACGTGGTTCACACAAACATGGCGCATCACAGCAGTACGATAACACCGTACTGCACCTGATCGCGGCTGCCTCGTTGCGTAGATTAGCGATATGCGCCTCGACAGCTTGCTGACGAAGGGGGAGGGGGGGGGGGGGGGGGGGGGGGGGGGGGGGGGGGGTCAACATAGTCAACGTATTACGACATTAAGAAAAGTCGACGAGATGGCAAGCAAAAGCGGAGAAGAGGAGGGGCAATGTAGGCAGATAGAGGGGGCAAGAGGGTGAGAGAGAAGAAAACAGTGAGCGAAAGCCGAGGCCGATGATAGTAACGATCGTCGGCGTTTGTTTCTCTGTGTAAAACCTTTCTGCAAGGATCGGAGGGAAGTTTCTTGCATACCAACGAACGTTCAAGTGTATTGCATTATCCATTGCTTCTTGGGCTGGGTGTTTAGTCTCTTGCCTTACGCCTTTGGGCCGAAATGTCGACCCCTTGCTCGTCCCACACGTCGTCGAGACCGTCATCGGGGAACGCCATGCTCGGTCCTCCGGCGGAAGGCGGCAGCGTCCGCCGGTACTCCGGACCGCATGTCTGGTACTGCTGCAACGGATGGCGTTGTTGCTGCTGCTGTTCTCCACCACCATCATCACGGTAGTACGAGCCGACGTTCCACACCAGCTCCCCCACCCTGTCACCAGCCTCGCCGCTTTCCCCGGCCCCGCACTTCTCTTCTTGCCTCTCTTCGCCCTGCTCTCGGCCACGTGGCGTTGCCAAGGCGGCGGCGTCGATATTCTCTCGGTTGTCGGCCGCAGCAATTAGACCGCCGAGATATCCTGGGCGAGGTGGAGATGGTGAAGGTGGATGCGTGCGAGGGGTGTGGGGGGGGGGGGTGTAAGGTGCGGGTAGGGAGAGCTTGAGTTGTAAGCAAAGTGGAGGGGGGACTAAACAGGGAAGTTGGAATTGTATGCAAGGAGGAGGCAAGGGGAACGGGAAGGTATGCCTGGCGCGACGAGGGAAGTCCGTTTCTCTCTGCCGTCACAATGCGCCTTCTGCAGCAGTAGGCACCCATCCCTCTGCGTTGCCGTACGGTACGGTACAGCCACCGTGCGAGATGACTCGCGAAGATGATGAGGGGATGACGTTATGTCGCAGATTTGTTTTGTCGGTAGCTACGACTGACGGACCTATAGGTAATACCAGCAGCATCGGGCAGAGAGTTACTGCAGCTAGCCAAGGAATAACGAGCGGGAAGGCTACATCTACAGCGCACGGTAAGTCGGTGTACCACCATACGATACGATATCCTGCACACTAAACTATTTACGACGATCGCCGAAAACACTACTATTCAATCAGAAACAGGAGTTTTTCGCCGTCCTGAAAGAGTTTGGATTTCGGCTGCCTGACAAAAACACAAGCATGTTTTGTTTATGCTGTTCTCGTTCCCATTGCCCACAGCTACGGCAACACTCACCCAACCAACAGCATTATACTACAACCGTAGATAGGATCAAGTACCAACCCACCCGATGTCACAGCAGGTGCGGCTGCCTCACGAGACCAGCTGGGTGCACGAATGTATGAGATACGAAGCGTTAGCGTTGTTTCGCGTAGCGTTTTTTTTTTCGTTTGTCCAAATTTGTAGCGTGCGCTACGGTACATCGTGCCAATCTGTCCGTAAATTTAAAGTACACTTTGATACTAATATTGATGAAAAAATGATCCTTATATTTCCGGACATAGTGTCGTATCCTACCTGCGTCCAACCGTACCAAGAAACGATCATCACATCTCAATACAGCAGAGTAGCAAGCGCTTTGAGGGTACCGCAGTCGTACTCAGGAGTTAAAGTAAGTGCGTTCCGTATGACCCTCCCTATTGCAGCAGCCCCTTGTTTATGCGGAGATTGTAATGACACAAGAGTTGCTTCGTGTCTCTTCTCGCGCGTCATCCGCGGTCAGCGGGGGGTTGGGATTCAAATTTACGCGGTTCTGGCAATATCCGCCAGCGTCAGCCAAGCTCAAAAGGAAAGAACTCTGTTTTTTTTTCGTCTTATAAATACACCACGAAGGAGACCGCGCGTCGGGCATGCGGTCCCCCTACCCTTGGGAGAAAGCACGGCACACATACCGACCCTCTCTCTCTCCCTCTCTCTTTCTCTCACCTCGCCCGGAGTGGTTGGAGTGGTCTGCCATTGCGATGCGTGTACTATGTACCCGTCAGGCTTCACCTCCCAACAGCAGCAGCAGCAGCAGCAGGTAGAGACTGGTTCCCGGAGATACGCCTCGCAGCACGAACCACACCACCACCACCAGGCTTTTGTACGACAAAGAGCCAAAAGTGAAAAGTCGCGAGCGTGCTTGCAATCCCAATCCTCCCGCTTGCTGTCTACAGCAATCACAGAAGAAGTGCCAGCGTTCGTCCGCGTTGTGCGTGCGCCTTGCTTGCCCTTGTATCTGGTGCTTCGGGGTGTGCAGGCAATCTCCTCCTCCCTCTATCTTCTATCCCCCTGAAAACCTGCGTTGTTTGAGGTTTTTGACGTCTTTGTTACTGCAGGAGGAAGATGTAACGCATTTGAACAGTTACATAGTACAATGGTTGTTCTACTGCTTGTAGGTATGATATGCGGAACAACAACATCATTTATTTGTTCTTCATTTTTTGTACGTACGTACGTACTCGACTTTTTCACCTTGTACCTGGTACCTGGTATACATTTTGCAAGGTATTATACAGCAGCTAGCTGCAGTATTGTATATATATGGTTGGTACAGACTGCGGAAACGACGGATGGCATACATTAATTGCAGTTCTTCTACGCATGCATGGTAGTACGTACTGCTGCTGCCGTGGTACTGCTGCTAGAGCAGCAGTCACTGCTACTGCTGTGTACGATTTTTCCATCTGCTGCTGCTGCTGCTGCTGCTGCTGCTGCTGCTGCTGCTGCTGTAGACTTTTTTTTTTTTTTTTTATCACTTTTATTTTCCAGCCTAACTCGTAGGAGGATTTACCCTCCGCGATCTTCTGGACAAACCGTGGTCACAGGTGTCGTCCCTTCTCCCCCCCGGTACGTGCCTTTTAGTTTTTATAGCGCATAGGGTTCAGCATCCCCACTGCTCGTCGATTTACATTGAATGTACAGCTAACTCACGCTCTCGCGCTTTCCGCCAATCAATTTTATGCAAGAAAAAGTCAAAAATATTTGTCCCTGCTAATAGTAGTACGCTCGGTGAGACTCGAACTCACGAAATTGATCTTGATAGGCTCGCGGACCACCTACCAAACCACCGGGGACGCCGGCGTAGACTACAGTCAGTATTTACAGTAGTACACTACTACAGTATTAATACGAACGGAACGGGTCCTCATTTTTTTTTTTTAGGAAGACCCGCTTGTTTTTGGTAGATTTTTGTTTGTACCAATAATAATCCCGTCACCACGAATATAAGCTCGATCAATCTGTAAACGAGTATACTTGGTACCTGGTATATACGAGGCACATTTTGAAGTACAGCAGAAACGAGAAGGCAATACTTCGTCGTGTGTTTTGCAGCTGTATCAAGAACTGCAATTTGAGATGGCCATGCTATTGGAAGGTCTACTCCAACCGATGAAATCATACAAGTTACTCCCAAGCACTACTACTAATATATGCCAAAAGGTATGGTACTTCTGGTGAATGGACTCACAACGCAAAAAAAAAAAAAAGTAGAAAAAAAAAGTGTTGGTGAGTAAAGCAGATCGGGGATCACGCCGGGAAGCGAACTACAGGCGTCACATACGTATGCACCTTCATTCCATTGCAAACAATATACAGCAGTGCATATACTTACTTTCAGTGTTGTCGATTGTCACAGTGATCACGACAAAAACGACCCGCCCGCCGTTTGTTTCCAACGATGCCCCGGACAAAAAAAAAGAAAATAAAATCGCTTTCTTCTAGACATTTTTTTTTTTTTTTTCGTTTTTTCGAAATTCATGGTATTAATCGTGTTAGTAGTATCCTTCAAATATAATTTTCGGTAAAAAATCGAAAATTCAAAATAGCCATTTTCAAGATAAAAAAATCCCACACATCATATTAATAGTTCGCACCGACACGTACGTTCGTACGTACGTACGCACGCGTACCGCAGCACGCGTCGAAGACAATACTAATAGGAAAGGTTGATCAAGTTGTCTCGCTAAATCTTGACGAAAAGAAGGGACCCTCCCCGCTTGCGTCTGACGTAAAAAAAAACAGCATAAATAATGCAAACCCTGGTGCCGAGCCAATCCATATACATCAGTACATACATACCTGGTATGTATATAAATATAGGTAGAAGAGCAGTACTGTATTTTACGTAGATACACATAGCTGACCCTCAAATAGTCCTTCCGAGCCGTTCCGAATTCATGCGCCCCCTCCGGCCCTGCTCCTCACGCCCCCCTCACGTTCCCGCCCACCGCTCGACACGCTTCACAGGCCAACATAAGAGGAGCGATACTTCCAAAAAGAGAAAGCCGTACAGTAGATAAGAAACACGAAGCGACAAAAAGAAGGGAAAAAAATACCAGGTACAAGCTTCCACTTTGGCCGTAAAAGTAAGTAATCCCCGTGTGTACACTTATATTAACATCAAACGGTTACTACATACCCGGTCAAGTTTGTACCGAATGTAGACTAAGACACTCATAAACGGTGTTAAAAACGCCTGATTATCCCCCCGTCTCGTGGCTTTTCGTCACTACAGCAGTAGGACACGAGCTTGACCCTCGAGCCTTTACGTTTCCGTCCACACTACAGGACGCCTGGTAAGAAACGGCGAAACTGGTCCAGGGGTCGATTTCTTAGTGGAGAATGGATGATTTGTACACTAACTTCAGCATATAGACTCCCGAATAGATCATGTTTATGCAGTTCTCGACCTGGCCTCTTTTAGTGATTATGTTCTTGGCAGCTGTCCGATACTGCTGCATGTATTGTACTACAATATGTTGCATTCTCCAGTACAGGTCACCCTCTACGTACGTCCTCAGTGAGCTTTTTTTCGCACTATACCAAGCAACTCGTAGGCAAGGAGGAAACGCCCCCCGAGGTTTCCACGGGAATTATCACGAAAACTCACGTACCCAAACGCCTCTTCCTGCTGCGATCGTGGCGGAGTGGCGGGCAGGGATGGACGTCGATTGCACCACAGGATGATGCGCCCTTTCTCGTCGAGTCCGTGCGATTAATGTTTCTGTTGCGTGTCGCCTACAACCGGAGAGCATGTCAGACTAAACGAGCGATGGCGGCAGCAGCGACGGTCGGTCGGTCGGTCGGGGTGTGGGGGGGGGGGGGGGGGGGGGGGAGAGAGGTCCAGTCGAGGTACGCATGCCTTCGAACCGGAACGCTTTTTACTCGTCGCGCCGGCTACGTGGGCCTCGACAGGTACAGATCATCCCGCTACGAAGCGGCTATGGTGTTTTATGCTGTGCCCCATATGCGCCGATGATTATATTCCAAGTGTTTTTTTCGCTGCCGTATAACCTATTACGTAGTAATACCCCCCCCCCCCCGCTCGTCGCTCCGTCTCGGAAGGGATGCGTGAGTTTTATACATTTCTTTCGTCGCTGAGATATCGCTTTGAAGCAGCTTCAGAAGGTCCCCATCGATCGATCTTAGGCCGCGTTCGCCCAACCTTTCCGCACAACGGAAAAAGGCACTACTTAGACCTATGCCAATGGAAATGCGAAGTCCGAAAGTTTTTTTTCAAAAATATTGCTTGAAAGAAACAGCCGAAAATATCCTCGTACCGCCGCTGTGGGAAAAAAGGGAAAAAATGTTTGATTTTTTCTTTTTTTTTTCCAACGGCTGCAGGCGGCGCAATTTGTTTTCTCTCGTTGCAAGTTGTCAACACGCTGATAAAAATCAAGATGTGCGACGATAGATGCTCGATCTCGATATAGACTCAGCCGAAGGCCAACCCGCTTGGTGTGGAGCAAGGCCAACGAGAATAGATGACGGCATCGAAGATCGAAAGTGAATACATGCTCTAGGGGGCGAGAGCTTGCCGGCGGCGTCCTGCGGTATCCTCCCAAACCTGAAAAAAAAGCCTGTTTTTTGCCATTCGAGACAGATTGAGAAATTTTGTCGTGTGTTTTGTACACACCAGCGGTAATTTTGTTTTTTTATCGTACGCCTGGCCAGTGCCCGCCGCACGTCACTGGCCATTGTGTGAAGACGGTGACCCAAGGGTGGGTCGGAGCCCCTAACGAGCGCACTCCGTTCAGAATTCATGACGAAATCGTTGGTTTTGTCGATCGATGTCTGTCGAGGACTCGGAATCTCGCCGCTTCGAACCAAAGATCGGCCTGAGTTTTTCTCAGGCCGATCTTGACCCAACATCGGCCCCAGATTTGCTTTTTTCGGGCTTTTCCAAAAGTTGGGAACTTTTTTTTTCTGAGCGTGCCCATAGGAAGTGTGTTCTAAATTTGTTTGGCGGGTATCTTTGGAATTCAAACTTTTTATTGATACTTTGGGTTGCCATTGGCATAGGTCTTAGCTCGACAGAAAGAGCGAATCGGAGGCCTTGCACGCCTCATGCCTTTTTGTTCCCAGCTACGAGCTGGTTGATGTTGAAAGACGGAAATTCTCTCCCTCACGAATGCCGGCAGCAACATCTACTCGAATGGCACATACTTGGTATCATACTGACCGCTATCAATAGCGGAGAGGGGGTGACATGGTCGGGGGGGGGTTAATTGAGGTCCTGGAAATGGCGCTAATGCGTGGCGAAAATGTGCCTGGACCAATCACGGGTCTTACATGCGGTCAGGTCAGTAACAGGCGGGCGTTTCCACAGGAAGAAGTGTTTTATTTCTTCTTTTTTCTGACAGCTCAGGCTCCAGGTACTCCAAGGAATGTCTTTACATATTTTCGCGCGAAACATTTAATATCTGACTTGTTTATGTGCATTATTGAGCAAATACGTCTACAAAAATCGATCCAATACTGAAACTGAGTAACGCAAGGCAATGTCTATTTTTTTTTTCACTTTTTCCGCACAAAATTCCGAATATCTACGGGGCGTCCTAAAGATAGACCCTGGAAATTTGTACAAGTATTATTTGCGTCCTTCCCGAACGACTGACGCCAGGCTGTTTGCGTATTTTGTTTTTTTTTACCCGAAAATATTTGGTCCATGTAACATGGTCCACAGCAGTGGGCCGAACAAAACCAAAAACGAAAAATCGGGCAACAAAAAAAAACGACCCCCCCCCCCCCCCCCCCCCCCCCCCCCCCCCCCCCCCCCTCGCCCAGGTGTTCGTAAGGACTCCTACAAGCCGTTAGCAAACTTTCACGGTCTGACACAAAAAAACGGTGTGGACTTTGGTCCGCGCAATACATTTCCGTCGTGTAACTTGAACCAGCCTGTATGGTGCACACATACACGAGCACGACAACCATTTTTGTACGGGTTTTGTCGAAAAGTGCCCCGACAACTTCCTGGGCGGTTTATACGGGTTTGAAACCGTTGAAAACGGAGACCTAGCGCTGTTGTGCAGCCTCCCAATACGTAGCCGCTGCTATTCTCTCGCGCAGAAGGCCCCAGCTGAGAAATACCTGATGTACGAAAACAATCGGATGGGATGAGGGCTGCATGGCCGAAACGACCCAACTAATTCATACCTAGGCGTATGATAGACGCCCAGCAGTCATTTCCTCACCATACCGGTCCTAAAGTTGGTCCTAACCCCACCTATCACCCCAATAGAAACTGTTTGGACACCAAGCAGACATTTTCCCCCGAATACCCGCCCTAGACTCGCAACCGGTGTCGATAAGCCCTAGGCGAAGCAAAAACCTCCGGGAACTCAATCACTGTGCAAAGGTCCCTCGCTTGACCCCCGAGCCGTTGTTTTTTTTTTCCGTCTACTCCGTCGCGCTCTCCAGTACACGTCGCCCCCTACGTATGTCCTCGGTAAGCCATTACAGCTACTTAGCCAAGAAAGAAACGCCGCAAAGGGATTTTCGCCGGTTGTTCTTGACGAAAACATACTAAACGACTGCTGCTTTGGTAGCGGGCTACTGTGGAGCGAGGATGGACGCCGAACAGACCACGGTATGTACCCCCCTTGATCGAGCCTGAGCATTTGTCGTTCCCAGTACGTGTCGCCTAATGCGGAAAAACAGGAGACGAAATGAGCTGCGGTGGCAGCGAGGTCGGGAGTCGGGGGGCGCCCCCCCCCCCCCCCCCAGAATTTTTTGGTACTTTATCACCGAGAAATTCAGTTGAAAATATTTTGTGAGACGCAAGGCGGTCGATTTTGGGCTCCAGCCAGACATACCCCTGCGCACACCGACGAAAACGATGCAGCTGAGCATGAAGCACGAAACCCGTCGGTTGTTTCGTTTTTTTTTTTTCCTGCGTCTTGCGCCATATTCGTATTCCCACCACGGCATGGAATTGCTCCTGAGAGAAACGAGGGTTTTGGTGGAGGCGTTTGGCAAAAAACGACTCACAGAGAGTTGTTGGGTTTTTTTTTTTCTTTCTTTGTTCACTTTTCGTGATGGGAATGTCCCCTGCCGTGTGCCTGGTTGGTGGAGTTTCTGCTTAGGCGTTCTCTGGAAGAAACAGGTCTTGTCGTGCAATACGGCAGCATTGCCTTTTTGACACGCAGGGTTCGGTGAATGTGCTAGCATACTACTACTGGTGACAACATGTTGCTGTTAGCGCTCAAATGACACGACGTCCTCGAGCGGAACATACAATCGACGAAGAAAAACGCCAACCAAAGTATTAAAAACACCACTGCTATATAGCGACGCGCATTCCACAAGACATGTTGGAGGTTAAATTATTCAATCGCTGAAGATAAACGCTGACGAAAAACCCGCTACTCGCACGAAAGACTGATTAAACTTTCATAAGTTCTCTGACCTATCCTCCCTTTCAGGGGGCTAACTTGCTCCTGGGCACGTTTTAGGCAAGTGCTGACGCACGTATGCTACGCGCTGCTTTTCGTGTTGGCGCTTCGGTGTTCGTTGCGGTGGTAATGGCCGCTCGCCGCTTTCCTTACACTCTGCGCTTCTGTAGATCACCAACGCAAGTTTCCTTTGCTTTTTCACGGAAGGTACGTACAGTAGTGATATTTAACGTCCGTTTTTTGCAACTCAGTTGTAGAATGCGACCGTACCTGTGGGTGTCAAAGGGCGTGTACGTGTCCGTGGGTGGGTTTTCGTCGTTTGGACAGGTGTAAGAAAGAACGTGCACCTCGCACACAAATAAAAAAATAACCAAAACTTCACCTCTACAGTACGTGCGCCTGGGAAGGCGAGACCCCATTTTTAGTCGATGCAACTGAAAACAAAAACGCTGTTCCTTCAAGAAAAAAAAACGGGTTTTCCCCTCTCGCCAGCAGGGCAGACCCGTGGTAGTTTTCTTCTTGTTGCTTCTCTTAGCAGCTGTTTCTGCGGGAGCGCTTGCTCGTTTTTTGTGTCGTTTTCTTCCCTGGTGATGTCAATTTTCAACGCCACACAAGATAGCGTGTTTTCTCCTGCCGTCGATCCGGCAGTGCGCCCTGCGCGTGTGTGTGATCTACATAAACCCTACGAACCAAAGAGGCGCTACAGTACAGCAGTTCTCATTCGCTCGTCGGCTGGCACTATCGGACAGCCGAGCGTTAAGCAAGCAGCATTGATGGCAAACATTGTATCGGGAGGATGGGCGGTTTTCCGGTGATCCAATAAAAAAACGGCTCTTTGCTGGTACAGGCTGGAGAAAGATATGTGGCTCGTCTGAGGATCCCCAGAACAACAGCTACAATAGTTCGAATGCTGTCTTAAGCCTGTCGGATCCCGTTGTCACTGATGACGCCGGTCGGTGTATTCATCTATTAGAGCCCCCCGCCCATTCACCCTGTTACCCGATCGTCGTGGAGGGTTAAAAGCGGCGGAACAGTTGCGCTAGAGAACCGTGCCTTAGACCTGCTTCTTAAGCTATTTTTTAAGAGACGACCAGGATTTCAGCCCCGGTGAACGTTCCTGAGGCATGCTTGGGCTAAGGGTCAGTCTAACTTGCACGAGCAAAGCGTTATGTCAACAAGACACGGAACGGCAAAATGTAATATTCAACAACACCAGAAAACTGAATATGTCGGTTTAAGCCTTGCTTCTGCCTCTTTATTCGATCACAGGAGTGCCAGCAGCGAAAGCAGAATGCTCATACATCGTGTCGACCAAACCCCGCCCCAGTACGATTTCGCGCGTCCAGAACGTGATCTTCAGTTGCTAAATTCCTTTCTGAATACGTACGTACCTGGTATTTATTTATGTTTTTTGTACCTGGAGTATGCGGCGAATGTCTGGAGGAAGGTCTCAAAACAATTAAGTATCACATCCCAGCAAGGTTCGTGCCGAGCGTCAGTGGCAGGTTGTTAACGCTATTCATAACCTCCCGCCCAGTGGTACCAAGGTTCTGTTCACCGTTCACAACGCATTAGGGGGATCCATAGCTGGGGTGTTTTTTAAGCACACGAGATTGCTCTCGGACGGGCATACCAGGGCGCAACTATTTCATTCACTAAACTTATCCCAGGAAATATAGGCAACATATAGCGCAAATCGGCCAATGCCTGGTTGCCCCCCCCCCCATCCTCCATCTCAGCCTTCTCCCCCGCCCTCCCCCTCCACGACCGCCAACCAAAACAATAAAATCGCGCGTAGCGTCATACTAACGGGCTCCAAACCTCCGTCACGAACGGCTCGGTAGGATGAACTACAGGGAGCACCAAAGTACGTCCCCGCTTTCCCCGGCAAGCCTAATCCAGCAAAACTCCACAGGCAAGGAGCCCTGAACAAAAAAGCAAAAACAAACTAGTAACGCCCCCGCCCACGCACACAACGCCCACCCCGGCACGTACCCCGGCACGTTATCTCGTAAGCTGCGTCGCGGTGTGACGTCATCGAGCGCACAATTCTTGTGGAAAATATCACCACAGCAGATATTTACCTCGACCGAACCGGCATCTGGAGAAAATGCAGCAGAGGTTCCCGGCGTTGAACTCTGAGTTAGAAAAAGGAAATAAACACAGGGTAAATCTCATATAAAAAACAGACATTGTCTGGCGCGGAGGACAAACGTCAACTCCCGTCCCACTTTCGCTCATACGAGACAAGAGTACATCCCCTCCTTTCCCGTTTCTGCTCTTCCTACGAGCCACCAACTCCTTGCGCGCATCATGCCCGTGAGCCTCAAACATTATTCAAGCGAGGCATTGGCAGAGGATAGGTGGCGCAAAGAACTGAGGCAAACTCCCGCTCATAGGTGAAGGCACGTCTTTCCTCTCTATACCTGATACGTATGAGCGCCTATCGGTTGGTTTCCCAGGGTACTTCAGGGAGCGAGAAACTTCCCCAGCTCTCGTTTTCTGTAAAACGTTTCACCTAAACATGATCGCGGGAGCTCTGCTTCGCGTGCCCGTCCTGCCCACCTACATTTCCTCTACGCACCCCCCTCGCCTTCTATTTCTATAAAACGTTTAACGATGACGTTCCAAACGTACTTGAGGGCGTGAGAAGCTTCACCACCTCTCCCTGCTATTATACTATCGCCGCCTAACGCGATGTTCGGAAGGACAAGGTCGCTGTACACTATTCCCCCCACCCCCGTAAGACCCTTCCCTGCTATAATTGGTGTTCCCGCTTCTGAACTTGCACATTGTAAAAATCTAGCATCGTGGCGGCAAAGGCGCGCACATATGTCTAACGTCTACTGGAGGGCAGGAACAGTCTAACCTAACCGAAACGCAAGGGGCGGGGTCCCACGAAAATTACATCACTTTCCCGAGCTACACACTACGAACGCCGCAAGAAACGACACCTGACACGTACCGTCAATATGTCATAGTTCGTCCATGGATACTATTAACGACATTACGACAGCTCGAAGGCGAGGCTACACAGGATAACGACGAAATTCACTCCCCCGTTTGCACTACAACAGCACACTACTGACCACGAGGTGGTACCGGGTAATTGTTTTGAGTCCCGCCGTTTTTGCTCTCAAGAACGAATAAATGCTGTCTGCTAAAGTGCTGCCATGAACGCCTTCAGGCACGCACGCGCATGGAACCAAAACTAAAAACGGCGAACACAACGACCCGCGAGGAGCGCACACACAGCCACCACTCCTCCCACCCTTGGCTTCCGCGCTACCGCTTTAGTTCGCACGATACGCCCTACGACAGGGCTACCTCTATTTGTTCCCTCTGGAGGTCCTCACTAAGCGAGCTCTACACTACTACTAAGTCACCCACCCATACACTGATCTTGATGCAACATCAAAGCGCAACCCCATGGATGGCCAGGGTATGCATACAACGAATACTTAACCTGTATAACACACGTAGCGTGTTGACGATATTGAACAGAGTCTCTCCAGTCAGAAATTATTGGCCTAAAATATATAAATACATACCTCTGCAGGTATCGTACATAGGACGCGTCACGCCTATATACCTCGAAATCATCGCCTATCGGACCCTGCCATAGCCGCCTACGCCCGCCTTCTTCCTATATCAACCAACAGACCATCACGGTCATCTCACGTTCCCATATCGAACACTAACAAGGCACAAACTGTCGCAAGGCTTAGCAAGCCAGCCGAGTTGACGTGCCCGAACGGCTAACGGGTATATTCACCCTGAGACTAAAACAAAGGTTATGTCACTCTAATTCCAAGCAACTTGTCATCGAAACGGTGGGTGCATCTTTAAACAGATTAAAGCCCCTGGGGGAAGGGGGGGAAAGTCCGTCGTTCGTGAGCGCGAGGCCGGTCTCATTCCGGTGCGGCTACGGTCCCGGACGTTCTCTCGCCTCTGACTCTACTCAGAATTGCCCCCCATCCCGCCAGCTCTATCGCCACCCCCTTCTAGAGGTTTCTCATCCTAATTTTTCATGGAAGAAAACATACCAGGTACCAGGTAAAAGCTCCAGTACTGGGTTTCCCCCCCTTCCGTGTCTCGAAAACACAACATTTACCGCGCGGAAAGGGTCCAAACAAGCCCACTCGGAGTCGTCGACGATCGATCTCCGCTCTATCCTCGTTGTCGAATCAAAATAAGCGAACATCCCCTCTACGGCCTTCCAAACAGTGCCTATGCATATTCCAGCCTTCAGCGACCGACGGGGTCGATCTATCTCCGCACATACCAGCAACACCCATACGAGATCGCATGAACATCGTACCAGGTACGTTATTTTATTACGAAGCCCAAGAATCGGACACACGGTGTGCCTGTCCAACCGGCATTGGCGGACTGATTCTTATTGCTAAACCCAGCCTGCATGTATATTGACAGGCGCGGGCTGCGGAAAGCACTGCGTCTTTCCTAACGATTTACGTTTGAGAGTGGGTCCAGACATACCTATACCGCCGGAAAACCCATCCCCCCCGCCCCCACCCCCTCCCACTACGCTCTTGTCAAGGCAGAGCACTGGGATACGTAGAATAATGCAGTTTTATGGCATGTACACGGGGAGTTTTCAGTTTTCCGATATAAACAAATGTGTCGAGACCATCAGCAACGCATCTCGGATTGGGGGGTATGCCCCCTGACAATGGTGACACAGCCCTCCAAAGACCGCCACCCCGAAACTCACCACATGGCGACACCGCCAAAGGTCGTCTCTAGTGCTTCGCCTCTAGCGTTTATCGCTGACGGTGGCAACCGTCCACATCATCGACGCTCACCTTCTCTGTACAACGCCCACGTACTGCATACTTTCCAAACTCTTCCTTCTGTGCTCTAGAAGTGTTTGTTTAAGACCCCGTAGGCCGTACGGTAAGTAACCCTATACCTGCTAGTAGTAGTGCAGTAGCATCTTGGGGGTTTGTTGTCGTCTGTCCTCGTCCTGGCCTCAACCGGCCTACGGACTGTCACACGTTTCTCTTGTGGAAACATGCATTTTTTTTTCGTTTGAGGTGCTGTAGTCGCGCATACCCCCCCCCCCCCCCCCGCTACTACTCTCAATATTTCACTTTCAGACAACCACCCCCACCACCACCACCTAAAACAACCTTCCTCCAGCTCTACGCGAATACAAACCCCAACCACGATGTATTGCTATCTACAACGCTGAGGAAGAGGAGGAGGAGGAAAAGGAGGAGGAAAAGGAGGGGGGGGGAGGAGGAGGAGGAGGAGAGGAGGAGGTTCACCGCACCGCACGATATCGTCTATACCAGGCTGGTATATCGTCCTTAGTCGGACGGTGACGGCGGCGGCAGGGCGGGTGCGGCGGCCAAGGGAGAGCAGCTGCGAGGAGTGTCGGCCGGCGGCGGGGAAACTCCCAGGTGCAGGGGGCAGCCGACAACCTCCGCCGGAGACTCGTTGTCCGCATCGATGACGATGTCACTGCTGCTGCTGTTGTTGCTGGCGACGAGACCTGAAAGCCCGCCGTCGTTCATCTGCGGGACGAGGACTGGAGAAGCAGTCCTCGCGACAACGATAGCGGCACCATCGTTCCCTCGCCGTCGCTTCGTAGGTACCCTTCGCTCCTCCGCGTCCAACCCCTCCTCCCCCTTGTCACAAGCAGTAGCGCGGGAACGCTTCTTGCTGCCGTTGCCGCGAGGGGAGGCAGGGGGTCCACCACCGCCACCGCCACCCTCACCGCCGCCGCCTCCACCGGTGCCGCCGCTGCTGCTGCTGCCACAACCGCCGCCAACGCCACCGATGTCACTACCACCGCCGCCGGCGCGTCGTTGAGCTCTGTTGATCGGCGAACCCCTGTCGTCGTCGACATTGTTGGACCCGCGCATGACGACGTCGGCATTGGGAAGGGCTGGGCGTGGGGTAGGGGTGGCCTCCCCGTTGCCGCCACCGCTGCTTCCGCTGCTTCCGCTGCTGGTGCTGATCCTGACACTTGCACTGCCACTGCTCGCATCCGTGCGGCTGCCGCTGACCCTGACGCTTGGGTAGCTGCGAAGCCCACTCGTTGACCCAGCTCCCGCAGCCGCCGCCGCTGCCGATTCCCCCTCTGCGCCCCCGGACATTGCCAATAGGTCGGACTCCCATGCCTCTTTTCCGACCGTAACCTTCACACGGAGGGAAGGTTCCTTCTCTGTGGGAGTTGAGAGACGTGTTGAGAGGAGGGACACGGCAGGGAGGGGGGGGGGGCCGGGGGCGGGGTGTAGTCTTTTCCATTCATGCATGGGCGGGTGGGGGTGTACTCATTATCCCCTTCTAATGCCATGCGACTACGGCCATGTATGGGATCTACTACTGTAGTACATCTCTCCTGTCGAGTACACCCCCCTCCCCACGCATGCGTGAATGGGAATGAGCCCCCCCCCCCCCCCCTGCCGTATCCCTCCTCTCAACAGGTTTCGAAAATCCGACTAAAAAAAGAACCTTAGTTCCGGGTCAAGGTATCGGTCGAAAAAGACACATGGGAGTCCGACCCATTGGCGATGTCTGTGGGCTCAAAGGGACATGAAAACGGGGCATCGGCTGCAGATCGGCAGGCAGCCGATGCCCCGGTTTCATGTCCCACTGAGCTCACGGGCATTGCTATTCGGTCGGACTCCCATGCGTTTTTTCGACCGAGACCTTGACCCAGAACGGATGTTCTTTTTAGTCGGATTCTCGAAACGTTTTGAGAGGAGGGATACGGCAGTGTGTGCGTGTGTGCGGGGGTGTACTCATTCCCAGGCATGCATGGGGGGGGAGGGGCGGCTTTATTTTCCGTGTAGTCAAGCTTTTAACCTTTCTGTCGTCAGCTTATACTGTAAAGGTTTTACGATTACAAGGGTATTCAGACATGGACGACATCGTTAACGTTGAAAATGGTCAAGTCTACAGTAGACGTAAGGTATAACAGCGTAAGTGGGGATAGCGAGGTTATTCGGTCATTGCATTGTGGTGAGGGACATGGTCGCGGCGAGCACAATACACGGTGTTCCAGCACCTGGCCGTCGAACGATACACAAGCAACGGCAGAGTATATTAACCGCCTTCGGAACTTGGCAAGGTAGCGGACTTTAATACCATTACATCATTCTCCGGGGACTATTCGTCCAAACGAGCACGTCGAATCACCGCTGTCAAAATTCATGGATAATGGACGGAACGCTTCACTCACTTCCTAGTTTCCTGCCTGGATCGAGGCTGTGGAGGTCGTTGAACCTCTCGTCCAGATCGATGTCTCCCCTCTTGGTGGCACCCCTTGTCACTCGACCCGATGCCTTGGCTGAAAAGCAGCGACAGCAGAGAGGCAATTTGGAGGCGCGATAAGGAGGAGGAGGGGGGGGGGGGGGTGACGTGCTTATGTGCATGATGTTGTTGTTGTTGTTGTTGCTGACAATGGAAGCAAGTAGTTGGGTGGTGGAACGGAGCGTTCAAGCCAGGCAGGCGCGCAACGATACAGACGAAACACGTTTTTGTTAGTGTTGATCTGTTGCACTTGGGATCCGCATGGTCCTATCATCCGCCGTCAGCATCAGCTGTATATACGATGAAAGCCTGAAGACCTTGAATCGCTCGTCGGGCCGAGTACTGATTCCAGCGATAATCGATCTCACGCTGGCGCTATCGAACGTTTCGGCATTCCAGCGATACTACGCAAGCGAGTAGTTCGTACAACAATCACAACACGTCCCAAGAGCGTGCCCAGCCACAAGCACAGCGCAAATCTACTGCTCGCTCGCCCTTTTGTTTCCCGCTAGGATTGCAGTCTTTGAGTATCGCATGCAGGATTTTCATGACTTGCACCAACCCGGTCGCGAACAGCAAACAGCAAACAGAGCTCTTCACGATCGCTTTTGCTTTGTGAAATTTGTTGAAAGTAGCAGATTGGATTCGCCGGTGGCACAGGTTTCAAAAAAAGCTTTGCAGCGCAAAACGAAACAACTGCTCGTGAGGTATATACGCGGGGAACATGTCACGGGTAGGACAACCCTCACGTTTGGCAGGTGGGCGGGAGAGACTGGCCTGGTGCCCAGGGCGATTCGCATCAATCTCCTGCTGGACGTCTCGAAGGAGCGTTGATGCGGACTTGCACCAACAACCAATACCGCCAAAGTGGAAGAGATCAGAGACGGTGGGAGGGTGGGAGGGATGGAGGGATGGAGGGAGGGAGGAGAAGGGGACAGTTAGACGTGGGGGTAGGAGCAAAGAGGTAATTAGGTGAAGCCTAGTTGGTGCAGTCCGCCGGCCGGCAAAGCTATGGAGGGGGGTGTAGCCAGCTGAGATGCGAACAGGCGTTCCGTGGACTGAGACGACTACTAGCAGAGAAAACACATGGCAATTGGGACGCAATACCTCACAACAAAGCAAGCCAACGCCATGAATCTTCATACGGAAATATCTCGATAGCCATCAAGTGTCGCCGCCTAAAGTTTTACGTGTTGAGCTTATGGGAATCTGACGGTACTTTTTAACCTACCGTACGTAGTAGAGGGCCTAAAGGAAATGTCGGCGAAGGAACAGCAGAGGAAAAGACGCGTCGTGTGTTGTACACACGTCCGCAGAAAGATGCGGTCTGCCGGTATATTTTGCACCTTCTCCATCGCCGTGTCGTACGCCTGATGGATGCGCTGCGCCTGCATCTCGTACAGGTCTTTCACAGCATCCCTCTGTAGAGACGAGCAGACAACGATCGCGAGAACCACAACATTTTGAGCTCACCGGTAAGAGAGGGGCCAAAAGGACAAGCGCAGCGAAAACGAAGGGTGCATGTCCTCTCTCCGGATTACTGTGTTGCCTATCATCCCAACTATACCACCAATATGAGACGTACACTAACTGCGGGATATGCCTCAAACCTCCCACAGATAATAAGTATCACGTACGTCCCAGGTCTCTGTTGCCCTCGACTGTACCGTGGTGTACAATGAATGTACACGAACACCGCGGCGGTTATGGACGTACAATCATGCGTGTGATCGCTGATTTCGGTATCCTTACGCGCCCGACATGACACTATATACTACATCACAACGTCGTGATTCGATCACATACATGCTCGCAATGTTTATCTGCTGCCGGAGAGGAGGATACCGAACCTGTCATCGAAAAATAAATGGAAACCGCGCGGTACAACATGGCTTCCCAACGGGGTGGGGATACTTGAAAGCAACACGCGCAAGACTGGTCCATGAAGTATAAAACGAAAGAAAGCAGAAAACGACAGCTGAGACTTCCATGGTGTACATATAATATGACGCTACATATCAATACACTAAATTGGTGGAGACGAAAAAAAGGGTAATCATACCTGGCATTCACGAGGAGACGGTCAAGCACCAAAATGCTGCTGAGATATGCCCTCTGGCTACGGAACGAAGCTCATGCCCGAAGATGGTAAAAAATCTTTTCAGAAACCAAAGCACAACCTGGTTGACTGAGATAGAAACATAAAATTCAATCATGCGCACCGATAGTCCATTAATGAATCGGTCAAATTCAATAATTCGATGAATCAAGACAATAATACTTAATTACAGTGAATTAAAATCCAACATGGACTTACGTTCCTGGTACTTAGTAGGATAATTCCTTCCAAGACGTGTTAATAATAGTTACTGCGGTTTCCACCTCCGAGGCACACGATATCCTTACGTACGTACAGCCAAGGGCGTATCGAAGGAAAAGCACGCGTCTCACCCGGCGACTGGCGTGGGCGTCAATGTCCCTCTCTCGTTGGGCTGCTTGTTCCTGGAGGACCCGCATCCTCCGCTGCACTTCCGGATGACTCCCGGCTCTGCACGGCAGGTCACGCCGCGCAAGGAAAATGCAGGGGACTTTCGAATACAAGAAGCGCCACCAGGGTACGATCTACGTCCAACGCATATTGTGCGAATATCGGTAGCATCTTGAGGTATATTTTATGGGCTTTCAGGATTTTACACCATGGCCAATGAAACTATTATAATCGGTTTCGATGACTCGGTTTCGATGACTCGAGCGCTGTCATTGATATCAGCGCCACATATAGTCAGCCAAATAATCTACCGGAGGCATGGCAGTGTTGCAGTTCCTGGGCTTCGCTTGCTGAACGTGGACTCGACGTCAAGCTAAAATATTGCAGTACATGCGCAAGTTTTGCCTAGCCTCAAGCTATAGTATTGCTATACGTACGAACGTTTTGCTTTGCCGCATACTTATTAGGCCTTTTTCGAGAATAATGTTCGCGCCCCTTCCTCCTCCCCATGTGTGTTTTAATTTTTTGTTTTTGTGTCTTCTTTTCAGCTCCGACACTCCTCGGCATGGTTTTGGTCTATTAATAGACATCTTCGTAGGGCTTGTCAAACCCCCAAGCGATAAAAAGCGGCCTGCGAAAAAAATGTTGGTGTATGTAAACCACAACTGATCACGCTCCCTGTATTATCGCGACAATACGTCAACCAACTGCTGTCATGCAAGGTGGGCGGTCCAATTTTAGTTCTACGATATATCGTGATCATGGCACCGCTTGCCATACGGTAGGTTGAAGCTCCAGAAATGACTACCGGTGAATACGGTTAGGGTGCTAAACCCGTAACCACGGCAGTTACAGCTTCATTGATGACGGCATCGATAGCGTAAACAGGACGGTACGAAGAACAACAACAAAAAACGGCGAATGGTACCCTCAAAACACGCGTGGTTCACACAAACATGGCGCATCACAGCAGTATGATAACACCGTACTGCACCTGATCGCGGCTGCCTCGTTGCGTAGATTAGCGATATGCGCCTCGACAGCTTGCTGACGAAGGGGGAGGGGGGGGGGGGGGGGGGGGGGGGGGGGGGGGGGGTCAACATAGTCAACGTATTACGACATTAAGAAAAGTCGACGAGATGGCAAGCAAAAGCGGAGAAGAGGAGGGGCAATGTAGGCAGATAGAGGGGGCAAGAGGGTGAGAGAGAAGAAAACAGTGAAGCGAAAGCCGAGGCCGATGATAGTAACGATCGTCGGCGTTTGTTTCTCTGTGTAAAACCTTTCTGCAAGGATCGGAGGGAAGTTTCTTGCATACCAACGAACGTTCAAGTGTATTGCATTATCCATTGCTTCTTGGGCTGGGTGTTTATTCTCTTGCCTTACGCCTTTGGGCCGAAATGTCGACCCCTTGCTCGTCCCACACGTCGTCGAGACCGTCATCGGGGAACGCCATGCTCGGTCCTCCGGCGGAAGGCGGCAGCGTCCGCCGGTACTCCGGACCGCATGTCTGGTACTGCTGCAACGGATGGCGTTGTTGCTGCTGCTGTTCTCCACCACCATCATCACGGTAGTACGAGCCGACGTTCCACACCAGCTCCCCCACCCTGTCACCAGCCTCGCCGCTTTCCCCGGCCCCGCACTTCTCTTCTTGCCTCTCTTCGCCCTGCTCTCGGCCACGTGGCGTTGCCAAGGCGGCGGCGTCGATATTCTCTCGGTTGTCGGCCGCAGCAATTAGACCGCCGAGATATCCTGGGCGAGGTGGAGATGGTGAAGGTGGATGCGTGCGAGGGGTGTGGGGGGGCGGTGTAAGGTGCGGGTAGGCAGAGCTTGAGTTGTAAGCAAAGTGGAGGGGGGACTAAACAGGGAAGTTGGAGTTGTATGCAAGGAGGAGGCAAGGGGAACGGGAAGGTATGCCTGGCGCGACGAGGGAAGTCCGTTTCTCTCTGCCGTCACAATGCGCCTTCTGCAGCAGTAGGCACCCACCCCTCTGCGTTGCGTACGGCACGGTACGATACAGCCACCGTGCGAGATGACTCGCGAAGATGATGAGGGGATGACGTTATGTCGCAGATTTGTTTTGTCGGTAGCTACGACTGACGGACCTATAGGTAATACCAGCAGCATCGGGCAGAGAGTTACTGCAGCTAGCCAAGGAATAACGAGCGGGAAGGCTACATCTACAGCGCACGGTAAGTCGGTGTACCACCATACGATACGATATCCTGCACACTAAACAATATACGAGCGATCGCCGAAAACACTACTATTCAATAAGAAACAGGAGTTTTTCGCCGTCCTGAAAGAGTTTGGATTTCGGCTGCCTGACAAAAACACAAGCATGTTTTGTTTATGCTGTTCTCGTTCCCATTGCCCACAGCTACGGCAACACTCACCCAACCAACAGCATTATACTACAACCGTAGATAGGATCAAGTACCAACCCACCCGATGTTACAGCAGGTGCGGCTGCCTCACGAGACCAGCTGGGTGCACGAATGTATGAGATACGAAGCGTTAGCGTTGTGTTTCGCGTAGCGTTTTTTCGTTTGTCCAAATTTGTAGCGTGCGCTACGGTACATGGTGCCAATCTGTCCGTAAATTTAAAGTACACTTTGATACTAATATTGATGAAAAAATGCTCCTTATATTTCCGGACATAGTGTCGTATCCTACCTGCGTCCAACCGTACCAAGAAACGATCATCACATCTCAATACAGCAGAGTAGCAAGCGCTTTGAGGGTACCGCAGTCGTACTCAGGAGTTAAAGAAAGTGCGTTCCGTATGACCCTCCCTATTGCAGCAGCCCCTTGTTTGTGCGGAGATTGTAATGGCACAAGAGTTGCTTATGAACATGTCTCTTCTCGCGCGTCATCCGCGGTCAGCGGGGGGTTGGGATTCAAATTTACGCGGTTCTGGCAATATCCGCCAGCGTCAGCCAAGCTCAAAAGGAAAGAACTCTGTTTTTTTCGTCTTATAAATACACCACGAAGGAGACCGCGCGTCGGGCATGCGGTCCCCCTACCCTTGGGAGAAAGCACGGCACACATACCGACCCTCTCTCTCTCCCTCTCTCTTTCTCTCACCTCGCCCGGAGTGGTTGGAGTGGTCTGCCATTGCGATGCGTGTACTATGTACCCGTCAGGCTTCACCTCCCAACAGCAGCAGCAGCAGCAGGTAGAGACTGGTTCCCGGAGATACGCCTCGCAGCACGAACCACACCACCACTACCAGGCTATTATACGACAAAGAGCCAAAAGTGAAAAGTCGCGAGCGTGCTTGCAATCCCAATCCTCCCGCTTGCTGTCTACAGCAATCACAGAAGAAGTGCCAGCGTTCGTCCGCGTTGTGCGTGCGCCTTGCTTGCCCTTGTATCTGGTGCTTCGGGGTGTGCAGGCAGTCTCCTCCTCCCTCTATCTTCTACGTATCCCCCTGAAAACCTGCGTTGTTTGAGGTTTTTGACGTCTTTGTTACTGCAGGAGGAAGATGTAACGCATTTGAACAGTTACATAGTACAATGGTTGTTCTACTGCTTGTAAAATGATTTTTTTTTTTTTTTTTTTTTTTTTTTTTATCCATCACTTTTACTTCCCAGGTATGATATGCGGAACAACAACATCATTTATTTGTTCTTCATTTTTTTTATCAGTACGTACGTACGTACTCGACTTTTTCACCTCTGGTCACCTTGTACCTCTGGTACCTGGTACCTGGTACATTTTGCTTTGACATGGTTAGGCACAAGGTATTACACAGCAGCTAGCTGCAGTATATATATATATGGTTGGTACAGACTGCGGAAACGACGGATGGCATATATTAATTGCAGTTCTTCTACGCATGCATGGTAGTACACCGCAGCTGCTAGAGCAGCAGTCACTGCTACTGTGTACGAGTATTCTATCTGCTGCTGCTGCTGCTGCTGCTGCTGCTTGCTGCTAATAATATGCTGTAGACGTCTTTTTTTTTTTTAAATCACTTTTACTTTCCTACCTAATAACTCGTAGGAGGATTTACCCTCCGCGATCTTCTGGACAAGCCGTGGTCACAGGTGTCGTCCCTTCTCCCCCCCGGGTACGTGCCTTTTAGTTTTTATCGCGAATAGGGTTCAGCATTCCCGCTGCTCGTCGATTTTCATCGAATGTGCAGCTAACTCACTCACGCTCTCGCGCTTTCCACTAATCAATTTTGTGCAAGAAAAAGTCCCTACGCTCGGTGAGACTCGAACTCACGAAATTGATCTTGATAGGCTCGCGGACCACCTACCAAACCACCAGGGACGCCGGTGCAGACTACAAGAAGTACAAGGCACAAACCACAACCGGCAGGAGTACACGTCGTCATCATCAGAGTTTTTAAAGTTTCGTTTGGCTTACACAGGTACCTGGTAGGTAGGTATAATAGGTGTTGCCTTTGTCCGGACCGTCAGTAATATTCGCTGCGGTGGTACGAGAAAATCCTTGGTTCCGTCTACTGCTTGTACTATTAACCTGTCATTCATATATATAGAGTGCACTCTCTACGGGTTGAAGAATCGGAACGGACACTGGTTGTGCTGCTGTTGTGCTGGATGTCGACGTATAGAAAGAACGGTGTGAAGAACACAACATACGAGCACATACATGTGGCCCATAAACAGAACTACACGGAGGATTAATACGAACGGAACGGGTCCTCATTTTTTTTTTAGGAAGACCCGCTTGTTTTGGAGATTTTTGTTGGTACCAGTCCCGTCACCACGGATATAATAAGCTCGATCTGTAAAAGAGTATACTTGGTACCTGGTATACTGGTATATACGAGGCACATTTTGAAGTACAGCAGAAACGAGAAGGCAATACTTCGTACACGTCGTGTGTTTTGCAGTTGTATCAAGAACTGCAATTTGAGATGGCCATGCTATTGGAAGGTCTCCAACCGATGAAATCATACAAGTTACGTACTCCCAAGCACTACTACTACTATATATACCAAAAGGTATAGTACTTCTGGTGAATGGACTCACAACGCCCAAAAAAAAAAAAATAGTATGTAGAAAAAAAAAAGTGTTGGTGAATAAAGCAGATCGGGGATCACGCCGGGAAGCGAACTACAGGCGTCACATATATATGCACCTTCATTCCATTGCAAACAATATACAGCAGTGCATATACTTACTACTATACTGTCTTGTCGATTGTCACAATGATCACGACAAAAAAACGACCCGCCCGCCGTTTGTTTCCAACGATGCCCCGGAGAAAAAAAATGAAAATAAAATCTTTTTCTTCTCGACATCTTTTTTTTTTTTCGTTTTTTTCGAAGTTCATGGTAATTAAAATCGTGTTCGTAGTATCCTTCAAATATAATTTTCGGTAAAAAATCGAAAATTCAAAATAGCCATTTTCAAGATAAAAAATCCCACACATCATATTAATAGTTCGCACCGACACGTACGTTCGTACGTACGTACGCGTACCGCAGCACGCGTCGAAGACAATAATAATAGGAAAGGTTGATCAAGTTGTCTCGCTAAATCTTGACGAAAAGAAGGGACCCTCCCCGCTTGCGTCTGAAGTAAAAAAAAAAGCCAGCATAAATAATGCAAACCCCGGTGCCGAGCCAATCCATATGCATCAGTACATACATACCTGGTATGTATATAAATAAGGGTAGAAGAGCAGTACTGTATTTTACGTAGATACACATAGTTGACCCTCAAATAGTCCTTCCGAGCCGTTCCCAATTCATGCGCCCCCTCCGGCCCTGCTCCTCACGCCCCCCTCACGTTCCCGCCCACCGCTCGACACGCCTCACAGGCCAACGTAAGAGGAGCGATACTTCCAAAAAGAGAAAGCCGTATAGTAGATAAGAAACACGAAGCGACAAAAAAAGAAGGGAAAAAAAATACCTGGTACAAGCTTCCACTTTGACCGTAAAAGTAAGTAATCCCCGTGTGTACACTTATATTAATATCAAACGGTTACTACATACCCGGTCAAGTTTGTACCGAATGTAGACTAAGACACTCATACACAGATAACTAACAACGCTAAGCACACAAACCAACGTGGAGAAAAAGCACAGCACAACAAAAGTCGCGCCACTTATCCTGAGAATATTCAGGGCAGGGGCCCGGGCCCCCTCCCCCCCCTCCCCCGTGTAACGCCTCCGAACATAGTCCCCACCAGCGGTGACGGTGAGATTTGCAGACCAACACCACCACCACCACCACCACCACCACCGCCGGTGGAATCGATGTCTCTGTGCATGCCACGCCGGTTGCTTGACGTCCCGCGGTCACCTCACGCAAGCCCCGTTCGTGGCCATCGCGCGAGTGGCAGTAGGCCGATATGTCACAAAACCTCTCGTCTCACACCCTCTGCCTCCTCGCGGGCTGCTTGCTCGCTACTAATAGCCCCCTCGCATCGCCACCAGACCCAACAGCAGCAGCAGCAGCAGCAACAGCGACGTGACACGGCAACAACCGGAAACAAAAAAAAAAAAAAAACTGTCCATTCGCGTTGCCCACACACCCCCCCCGCCGGAATGTCTGCCTGGTCGGTGAAAACCCGACATGCTCCGTCCGGCATTGTACGGATGCGAGGGTCTCTGGTCATACGACTACAGCCATGCCTGAGATCGAGCACATCTCTCCTATCGAGTACACCCTCCTCCCCTCCGCCTCCCTGGCTATCAACTCCTCTGGAACTCCGGGCTGGCGACCAAAACAATGATACTGTCTGTTGTTCTTTTTTCAGCCTCCTACGTACGAGCAGCACTAGCGCCCGGAAAATTTTGGGTAGGGTCATGCTGCCTGCACCCTGAGTCGCACGACTCCTTGCAATGTAACCCGGACACCAACTTGGAATCATCCGGCAATGACGCTGTATTTGTCGTCGTCGCTGGAATCCCGTCCCTTTCTTTTTATTGCCAAGCTTTTCCCGCTTAAAGATCCCCGAGGGGGTCAATAGTCACCTGTCCTGGAGGGTTGTGCTATTACGGGGGACCATAGTAAACAGGACCAAACATTGTTAGTAGAAATAGGCAAATATATAGGTTTTTATGTGTGCCATAGGTCCTGTTAACTATAGACCCCCGTAATAGTATTAATAGCGGTGTAGATCTATTAATAGAAGCATTACGATCAATAGCGACAGATTCCCGTGCCGCAATGCCGCCGCCACCACCACCGCCACCACCGCCATGACCGACGAGAAAAACATACTTTTTCCTATCCACTCCTATTCCCAACCCCGCCCCCCCTCTCTCCCCCTGCAAAAACATTCGGGTCTCCAAACCCCTAACGGATGGGCGACTGTACATACTTTTAGCGTATTCCTAACAGGATAATCGCCCCCATATAATAGACGTGACCTTTCAACATCCACCAACGCAAACAGCGAGCTTTCCCGATCGATTTTTTCCGTTTCCGGTCGTCCCACACAAACCAATCCCCCCCCTATAAAACGCCTTTTCGCATATTAGTACGTTGAAGAGGTCGAAGAAGTTGGGCATGATTTGCTCCCAGATTTATCCCCCCCCCCCCCCCCTCGAAAGGGGTGTATGGTCTATGTTCAACTGGCTAAGACAAGCAACAAATGAGTACCCCCTCCCCCCCCCCCCCCCGAGTAGCCGAGAAGAGGTAGCACCTACATTTGCTGACGGCGGTCGTTGTTCGATGAGCTCCATACCTCACTCCGAAGACTGACTTAAGAGAAAAGACAATGGTGCCACCCTACTACGTATCGCGAAGACATCGTAAAACACACTCTAGGTATTCCAACAATATTGGATCAAGGAATCCGGTCAGTCAGTCAGTCAGTCAGTCAGTCAGACGGAAATATTCTGGCCACTGAAGTGTCAACCTTTGTCGAGTCACCCCTCCCCCCCCCCCCCCCCCCCCCCCCTTCCCTTTCCCCTTCTCCCTATCAAGAAACGCCTTGTCACTAGAAGAGGTCGAAGAAGCAAGGCATACCTTGGCCCAGCTCCCACAAGGCCAGGCCGACACCCAAGCTCCTGCGCGAGCGCGATTCGTTCCTGCGCGCCGGTAAACGGAATGGTAAGCAGCGGTGGGGGGTCAGCGAGGTTGGGCGCGGGGGGGGGGGGGGGGTGGTGGCCCAGGCGTGGGGGAGGGGAGATGCAGAGAGACACAAATTAATGGAGAGAGAGGAGAGAGAAGGGGAGGGGGAGAGGTACTCACTAGTGGCTTGCCTTATTAAATAGTCGTTTGGCCATTGACCACGCATGCCATTCGAGACGGAGCGCGGGGGGGGTATTCATGCATTGCACGGCCGTAGTCGTATGACCTTAGACCCTCGCATCCCTTCAATGCCGGGACAGGGCAACGTCGGGTTTTCACCGACCAGGCAGACATCTCCTGCCCCGAGCGCGAAGCTAAATGTGAAGTGTTGGGCGAGTCGCGCGAAGGATGAGCCTGCATCCTACCAAGTACCGCGAGTACTACAGTAAAAACCGCTTGTGAAGTGGACGTTCTTGCGGTTTGGATGACATCGTTCAATGAACTGATTTGTTTTCTGGTGTGCTCGACTTCCCTCGATCCCCAAACCTCCACAGCCCCCCGCCAGCACCCCCCACCGCGCCCTCCCACCTGAATAAACGCTAGGGTGGGGTAATTGGCGATGTGCTGCTGTCCGTCCCTCCCTACGTAGGACATGAAGTGCTCCGCCGAGGCCTCGTGCCAGATCACAAACAGCGCTCTCTCGCTGCTGCTGAGCTCGCCACCGCTGGTGTTGCTGATGTCGTCGCCAGCGCTTTGCTCTCCTCTGACGATTGATACGGCGTCGTGGTAGCTGAGGGCCCGCCCACCGTCGTATCCTGTCCACGGTGAGGTGGTGGTGGTGGTGGGGGGGTGGTGGGGGTACTCGTTCTCATGCATGGCCGTAGTCGTATGACCATAGACCCTCGCGTCCCTACAATGCCGGGACGGAGCACGCCGGGTTTTCACTGACCAGGCAGACATCGCTTGCACCTAGCGCGACGCGCCGTGAGGTGTTGAGCGAGTCGCGTGAAGGGGTGAGCTGCATCCTACTAAGAACCGCTTTAGAGGCGGATTTTCTTGCATATGGATGACAGCATCAATGAATTGATTTAATTTCTGGTGTGGCCACTTCCAGAGACAGCAATGGGGTTACTACGCAACTGCCTCGTGGGTGCCTCACCATATACACACTACGTGATGCGATCATCCCCCTTATGCGGCGTAGAGGTTCTACCCGCAAAAAAATGATCTAACTTGACCGCCAGTCGTGGTACCCGCCGAACATAAAAACAAACAAACAAACGGTACCCTGGCTGTCTAGCTCACGCAGTGAGAGGCGTGTTTTACAGCGTCGTCGCCAACCGACGCCAACCCAACCTATATAAATACCAGGTATATGTCATATACGGGGGGAGGGGGGGGGGGTAGTGGTCTTGGTGGTGTTGGTGTTGGTGGCCATAGCGTTGTTGACATTTTTCTACCGCTTTCCACGTTTCTTACCGTACAAGGGCATGCCCAAGAGAACCATGCCCTTCAGATCGTCCTCCCCCCCCCCCCCCCCCCCCCCCCCCCCCCCCCCCCCCCCCCCCCCCCCCCGAGTAGAAAACGGCTCCACCGTCGGCCTTGCCCACGGCAGGGGGCTGTTGGGCACCCCCGCCGCCCCCGGCTCGCCCCCCGCGACGTGGTGAAAGTCGTAGGTCGTGAACGAGAAGCGATGGATAAGTGGCACCAGACGGTCAAGGTAAAGAGGCGTCAGCACCGTCCCAGGGCGCACGGACTGCGAGAGGGGAGGGGGGGAAGAATTTCGAAATAACGGAGGGGGGCGGGGGGGTTTTGCGTGGGGTGAGTGTCGCGGTTCGAGGTGGGCCAGGTTTATCCATCTTGGTTTCGTGTAAAATACCTACTTTTAATGGCGCTTAAAAAATATTGCCGTAAAAGCTTGAGCGCCATAAATTCAGCGCCACATCAAAATGGATATTCTGCAAAAACAAAAAGGTTAACGATCGTGTACCCTTTCACTACAATCGGTCGGCATAATGATGTCAACATCGTGTCTAGAATATGGATTTCTGAGTGCATAGATTTTGTTATCTCGGGCTGTTTTGAATCTTTGCCGGAAATCGTTTATTAAGGATACCAGAACGGAGACCAAACGAGAAAGGGCGAGAAAGCGAGTTATTGTTTCTACTCGGGACATCGTTGGAAACAAACGGCGGTCGAATTGTTGTCTTGGTTCTTTCGCTGGTAATCGGCAGTACCTACAAAAAAAAAAAAAACGGGTTTTTGTACAATGGGGATCCCCTGCGCGTTTCGATATCATACCAGTAGGGGTATTAGGCACACACCGAAAACACCCGTTTGTGTCGACACAATAATATGGGGCTTGGACTGCTGTGGGCCTACGCACTGCTAAATAGAGTCTGCAGTAGTAGTTTACACAACAACAACAACATCGACATCGACTACTCATCCGTAGCCATATCGGTATACCGTACCTGTGTATGTGCTACCTGTGCTGATTAGTTCGAAACGATCGAGCCAACGCATAGGGAACAGCCCCCCTCCCCCACAGATGCCCCCCCCCGTCCGTCCGTCCGCTACCTATTCTACACTGGTAAACGGTGTTAAAAACGCCTGATTATCCCCCCGTCTCGTGGCTTTTCGTCACTACAGCAGCAGGACGCGAGCTTGACCCTCGAGTCTTTACGTTTCCGTCCACACTACAGGACGCCGGGTGAGAATCGGCGAAACTGGTCCAGGGGTCGATTTCTTAGTGGAGAATGGGTGATTTGTACACTAACTTCAGCATATAGACTCCCGAATAGATCATGTTCCTGCAGTTCTCGACCTGGCCTCTTTTAGTGATTATGTTCTTGGCAGCTGTCCGATACTGCTGCATGTATTGTACTACAATATGTTGCATTCTCCAGTACAGGTCATCCTCTACGTACGTCCTCAGTGAGCTTTTTTTCGCACTATACCAAGCAACTCGTAGGCAAGGAGGAAACGCCCCCCGAGGTTTCCACGGGAATTATCACGAAAACTCACGTACCCAAACGCCTCTTCCTGCTGCGATCGTGGCGGGGTGGGGGGCAGGGATGGACGTCGATTGCACCACAGGGTGATGCGCGCTTTCTCGTCGAGTCTGTGCGATTAATGTTTCTGTTGCGTGTCGCCTACAACCGGAGAGCATGTCAGACTAAACGAGCGGTGGCGGCAGCAGCGACGGGTCGGTCGGTCGGGCGTGTGGGGGGGGGGGGGGGGGGGGGGGGGGAGAGGTGCAGTCAAGGTACGCATGCCTTCGAACCGGAACGCTTTTTACTCGTCGCGCCGGCTACGTGGGCCTCGACAGGTACAGATCATCCCGCTACGAAGCGGCTATGGTGTTTTATCCTGCGTTCCATATGCGCCGATGTTGCTCTTCCAAGTGTTTTTCGCTGCCGTATAACCTATTACGTAGTAATACCCCCCCCCCCCCAGCTCGTCGCTCCGTCTCGGAAGGGATGCGTGAGTTTTATACATTTCTTTAATCGCTGAGATATCGCTTTGAAGCAGCTTCCGAAGGTCCCCATCGATCGATCTTAGGCCGCGTTCGCCTAATCTCTCCGCACAACGGAAAAAGGCAATGCTTAGCTCGACAGAAAGTGCGAGTCGGAGGCCTTGCACCCTCATGCCTTTTTGTCCCCAGCTACGAGCTGGTTGATGTTGAAAGACGGAAATTCTCTCCCTCACGAATGCCGGCAGCAACATCTACTCGAATGGCACATACTTGGTATCATACTGACCGCTATCATTAGCGGAAGAGGGTGACATGGTCGGGGGGGGGTTTAATTGAGGTCCTGGAAATGGCGCTAATGCGTGGCGAAAATGTGCCTGGACCAACCGCGGGTCTTACATGCGGTCAGGTCAGTAACAGGCGGGCGTTTCCACAGGAAGAAGTGTTTTATTTCTTCTTTTTTCTGACAGCTCAGGCTCCAGGTACTCCAAGGAATGTCTTTACATATTTTCGCGCGAAACATCGAATATCTGACCTTCTTATGTGCATTATTGAGCAAAATACGTCTACAAAAATCGATCCAATACTGAAACTGAGTACGACAAGGCAAAATCTATTTTTTTTTTCACTTTTTTCCGCACAAAATTCCGAATATCTACGGGGCGTCTTAGAGAAGACCCTGGAACTTTGTACAAGTATTATTTGCGTCCTTCCCGAAGGACTGACGCCAGGCTTTTTGTGTATTTTGTTTATTTTACCCGAAAATATTTGGTTCATATAAGGTGGTCCACATTTGGCCGAACAAAACCAAAAACGAAAAATCGGGCAACAAAAAAAAATCGACCTTGCCCCCCCCCCCCCCCCCCCCCCCCCCCCCCCCCCCCCCCGTCTCGCCAGGTGTTCATAAGGACTCCTACAAGCCGTTAGCAAACTTTCACGGTTTGACACGAAAAAACGGTGTGGACTTTGGCCGGCAATACATTTCCGTCGTGTAACTTGAACCAGCCTGTATGGTGCACACATACACAAGCACGACAACCATTTTTGTACGGGTTTTGTCGAAAAGTGCCCCGACAACTTCCTGGCCGGTTTATACGGGTTTGAAACCGTTGAAAACGGAGACCTAGCGCTGTTGTGCAGCCTTCCAATACGTAGCCGCTGCCATTCTCTCGCGCAAGAAGGCCCCAGCTGAGAAATACCTGATGTACGAAAACAATCGGATGGGATGAGGGCTGCATGGCCGAAACGACCCAACTAATTCATACCTAGGCGTATGATAGACGCCCAGCAGTCATTTCCTCACCATGCCCGTTCTAAAGTTGGTCCTAACCCCCACCTATCACCCCAATAGAAACTGTTTGGATGCCAAGCAGACATTTTCCCGAATACCCGCCCTAGACTCGCAACCGGTGTCGATAAGACCTAGGCGAAGCAAAAAACTCCGGGAACTCAATCACTGTGCAAAGGTCCCTCGCTTGACCCCCGAGCCGTTGTTTTTTTTTTCGTCTACTCCGTCGCGCTCTCCAGTACACGTCGCCCCCTACGTAGGTCCTCGGTAAGCCATGTATAGCTACTTAACCAAGAAAGAAACGCCGCAAAGGGATTTTCGTGGGTTGTTTTTAACGAAAACATACTAAACGACTTCTGCTATGGTAGCGGGCTACTGTGGAGCAAGGATGGACGCCGAACAGACCACGGTATGTACCCCCCTTGATCGAGCCTGAGCATTTGTCGTTCCCAGTACGTGTCGCCTAATGCGGGAGAAAACAGGAGACGAAATGAGCTGCGGTGGCAGCGAGGTCGGGAGTCGGGGGGGGGCCCCCCCTCCCCCCCCCCCCCCAGAATTTTTTGGTACTTTATCACCGAGAAATTCAGTTGAAAATATTTTGTGAGACGCAAGGCGGTCGATTTTGGGCTCCAGCCAGACATACCCCTGCGCACACCGACGAAATCGATGCAGCTGAGCATGAAGCACGAAACCCGTCGGTTGTTTCGTTTTTTTTTCCTGTGTCTTGCGCCATATTCGTATTCCCACCACGGCATGGAATTGCTCCTGAGAGAAACGAGGGTTTTGGTGGAGGCGTTTGGCAAAAAAACGACTCACAGAGAGTTTTTTTTTTTTTTTTCCTTTCTTTGTTCACTTTTCGTGATGGGGCAATGTCCCTGCCGTGTGCCTGGTTGGTGGAGTTTCTGCTTAGGCGTTCTCTGGAAGAAACAGGTCTTGTCGTGCAATACGGCAGCATTGCCCTTTTTGACACGCAGGGTTCGGTGAATGTGCTAGCATACTACTACTGGTGACAACATGTTGCTGTTAGCGCTCAAATGACACGACGTCCTCGAGCGGAACAATACAATCGGTGAAGAAAAACGCCAACGAAAGTATTCAAAACACCACTGCTATATAGCGACGCGCATTCCACAAGACATGTTGGACGTTAAATTATTCAATCGCTGAAGAAAAACGCTGACGAAAAACCCGCTACTCGCACGAAAGACTGATTAAAAACTTTCATAAGTTATCTGACCTATCCTCCCTTTCAGGGGGCTAACTTGCTCCTGGGCACGTTTTAGGCAAGTGCTGACGCACGTATGCTACGCGCTGCTTTTCGTGTTGGCGCTTCGGTGTTCGTTGCGGTGGTAATGGCCGCTCGCCGCTTTCCTTACACTCTGCGCTTCTGTAGATCACCAACGCAAGTTTCCTTTGCTTTTTCACGGAAGGTACGTACAGTAGTGATATTTAACGTCCGTTTTTTGCAACTCAGTTGTAGAATGCGACCGTACCTGTGGGTGTCAAAGGGCGTGTACGTGTCCGTGGGTGGGTTTTCGTCGTTTGGACAGGTGTAAGAAAGAACGTGCACCTCGCACACAAATAAAAAAATAACCAAAACTTCACCTCTACAGTACGTGCGCCTGGGAAGGCGAGACCCTATTTTTAGTCGATGCAACTGAAAACAAAAACGCTTTTCCTTCAAGAAAAACGGGTTTTCCCCCCTCTCGCCCAGCAGGGGCAGACCCGTGGTAGTTTTCTTCTTGTTGCTTCTCTTAGCAGCTGTTTCTGCGGGAGCGCTTGCTCGTTTTTGTGTCGTTTTCTTCCCTGGTGATGTCAATTTTCAACGCCACACGAGATAGCGTGTTTCTCCTGCCGTCGATCCGGCAGTGCGCCCTGCGCGTGTGTGTGATCTACATAAACCCTACGAACCAAAGAGGCGCTACAGTACAGCAGTTCTCATTCGCTCGTCGGCTGGCACTATCGGACAGCCGAGCGTTAAGCAAGCAGCATTGATGCCAAGCATTGTGTCGGGAGGATGGGCGGTTTTCCGGTGATCCAATAAAAAAAAAAAACGGCTCTTTGCTGGTACAGGCTGGAGAATGATATGTGGCTCGTCTGAGGATCCCAGAACAACAGCTACAATAGTTCCAATGCTGTCTTGAGCCTGTCGGATCCCGTTGTCACTGATGACGCCGGTCGGTGCATTCATCTATTAGAGCCCCCCGCCCATTCACCCTGTTACCCGATCGTCGTGGAGGGTTAAAAGCGGCGGAACAGTTGCGCTAGAGAACCGTGCCTTAGACCTGCTTCTTAAGCTATTTTTTAAGAGACGACCAGGATTTCAGCCCGGTGAACGTTCCTGAGGCATTCTTGGGCTAAGGGTCAGTCTAACTTGCACGAGCAAAGCGTTATGTCAACAAGACACGGAACGGGCAAAATGTAATATTCAACAACACCAGAAAACTGAATATTTCGGTTTAAGTCTTGCTTCTGCCTCTTTATTCGATCACAGGAGTGCGAGCAGCGAAAGCAGAATGCTCATACATCGTGTCGACCAAACCCCGCCCGAGTACGATTTCGCGCGTCCAGAACGTGATCTTCAGTTGCTAAATTCCTTTCTGAATACGTACGTACCTGGTATTTATTTATGTTTTGTACCTGGAGTATGCGGCGAATGTCTGGAGGAAGGTCTCAAAACAAATAAGTATCACATCCCAGCAAGGTTCGTGCCGAGCGTCAATGGCAGGTTGTTAACGCTATTCATAACCTCCCGCCCAGTGGTACCAAGGTTCTGTTCACCGTTCACAACGCATTAGGGGGATCCATAGCTGGGGTGTTTTTTTAAGCACACGAGATTGCTCTCGGACGGGCATACCAGGGCGCAACTATTTCATTCACTAAACTTATCCCAGGAAATATAGGCAACATATAGCGCAAATAGGCCTGCCTGGTTGCCCCCCCCCCCATCCTCCATCTCAGCCTTCTCCCCCGCCCTCCCCCCTCCACGACCGCCAACCAAAACAATAAAATCGCGCGTAGCGTCATACTAACGGGCTCCAAACCTCCGTCACGAACGGCTCGGTAGGATGAACTACAGGGAGCACCAAAGTACGTCCCCGCTTTCCCCGGCAAGCCTAATCCAGCAAAACTCCACAGGTAAGGAGCCCTGAACAAAAAAGCAAAAACAAACTAGTAACGCCCCCGCCCACGCACACAACGCCCACCCCGGCACGTACCCCGGCACGTTATCTCGTAAGCTGCGTCGCGGTGTGACGTCATCGAGCGCACAATTCTTGTGGAAAATATCACCACAGCAGATATTTACCTCGACCAAAACGGCATCTGGAGAAAATGCAGCAGAGGCTCCCGGTGTTGAACTCCGAGTTAGAGTAAAAGGAAAAAAAAACACAGGGTAAATCTCAATATAAAACAGACATTGTCTGGCGCGGAGGACAAACGTCAACTCCCGTCCCCCTTTCGCTCATACGAGACAAGAGTACATCCCCTCCTTTCCCGTTTTTGCTCTTCCTACGAGCCACCAACTCCTTTCGCGCATCATGCCCGTGAGCCTCAAACATTATTCAAGCGAGGCATTGGCAGAGGATAGGTGGCACAAAGAACTGAGGCAAACTCCCGATTATAGGTGAAGGCACGTCTTTCCTCTCTATACCTGATACGTATGAGCGCCTATCGGTTGGTTTCCCAGGGTACTTCAGGGAGCGAGAAACTTCCCCCAGCTCTCGTTTTCTGTAAAACGTTTCACCTAAACATGATCGCGGGAGCTCTGCTTCGCGTGCCCGTCCTGCCCACCTACATTTCCCTACGCCCCCCCCCTCGCCTTCTATTTCTATAAAACGTTTAACGATGACGTTCCAAACGTATTTAGGGCGTGAGAAGCTTCACCATCTCTCCCTGCTATTATACTATCGCCGCCTAACGCGATGTTCGGAAGGACAAGGTCGCTGTACACTATTCCCCCACCCCCGTAAGACCCTTCCCTGCTATAATTTGGTGTTCCCGCTTCTGAACTTGCACATTGTAAAAATCTAGCATCGTGGCGGCAAAGGCGCGCACATATGTCTAACGTCTACTGGAGGGCAGGAACAGTCTAACCTAACCGAAACGCAAGGGGCGGGGTCCCACGAAAATTACATCACTTTCCCGAGCTACACACTACGAACGCCGCAAGAAACGACACCTGACACGTACCGTCAATATGTCATAGTTCGTCCATGGATACTATTAACGACATTACGACAGCTCGAAGGCGAGGCTACACAGGATAACGACGAAATTCACTCCCCCGTTTGCACTACAACAGCACACTACTGACCACGAGGTGGTACCGGGTAATTGTTTTGAGTCCCGCCGTTTTTTTGCTCTCAAGAACGAATAAATGCTGCCTGCTAAAGTGCTGCCATGAACGCCTTCAGGCACGCACGCGCATGGAACCAAAACTATAAACGGCGAACACAACGACCCGCGAGGAGCGCACACACAGCCACCACTCCTCCCACCCTTGGCTTCCGCGCTACCGCTTTAGTTCGCACGATACGCCCTACGACAGGGCTACCTCTATTTTTGCCCTCTGGAGGTCCTCACTAAGCGAGCTCTACACTATTACTAAGTCACCCATACACTGATCTTGATGCAACATCAAAGCGCAACCCCATGGACGGCCAGGGTATGCATACAACGAATACTTAACCTGTATAACACAAGTGGCGTGTTGACGATATTGAATAGAGTCCCTCCAGCCAGAAATTATTGGCCTAAAATATATAAATACATACCTCTGCAGGTATCGTACATAGGACGCGTCACGCCTATATACCTCGAAATCATCGCCTATCGGACCTGCCATAGCCGCCTACGCCCGCCTTCTTCCTATATCAACCAACAGACCATCACGGTCATCTCACGTCCGTATCGAACACTAACAAGGCACAAACTGTCGCAAGGCTTAGCAAGCCAGCCGAGTTGACGTGCCCGAACGGCTAACGGGTATATTCACCCTGAGACTAAAACAAAGGTTATGTCACTCTAATTCCAAGCAACTTGTCATCGAAACGGTGGGTGCATCTTTCAACAGATTAAAGCCCCTGGGGGAAGGGGGGGAAAGTCCGTCGTTCGTGAGCGCGAGGCCGGTCTCATTCCGGTGCGGCTACGGTCCCGGACGTTCTCTCGCCTCTGACTCTACTCAGAATTGCCCCCCATCCCGCCAGCTCTAACGCCACCCCCTTCTAGAGGTTTCTCATCCTACTTTTTCATGGAAGAAAACATACCAGGTACCAGGTAAAAGCTCCAGTACTGGGTTTCCCCCTTCCGTGTCTCGAAAACACAACATTTACCGCGCGGAAAGGGTCCAAACAAGCCCACTCGGAGTCGTCGACGATCGATCTCCGCTCTATCCTCGTTGTCGAATCAAAATAAGCGAACATCCCCTCTACGGCCTTCCAAACAGTGCCTATGCATATTCCAGCCTTCAGCGACCGACGGGGTCGATCTATCTCCGCACATACCAGCAACACCCATACGAGATCGCATGAACATCGTACCAGGTACGTTATTTTATTACGAAGCCCAAGAATCGGACACACGGTGTGCCTGTCCAACCGGCATTGGCGGACTGATTCTTATTGCTAAACCCAGCCTGCATGTATATTGACAGGCGCGGGCTGCGGAAAGCACTGCGTCTTTCCTAACGATTTACGTTTGAGAGTGGGTCCAGACATACCTATACCGCCGGAAAAAACCCATCCCCCCCGCCCCCACCCCCTCCCACTACGCTCTTGTCAAGGAGAGCACTGGGATACGTAGAATAATGCAGTTTTATGGCATGTACACGGGGAGTTTTCAGTTTTCCGATATAAACAAATGTGTCGAGACCATCAGCAACGCATCTCGGATTGGGGGGTATGCCCCCTGACAATGGTGACACAGCCCTCCAAAGACCGCCACCCCGAAACTCACCACATGGCGACACCGCCAAAGGTCGTCTCTAGTGCTTCGCCTCTAGCGTTTATCGCTGACGGTGGCAACCGTCCACATCATCGACGCTCACCTTCTCTGTACAACGCCGACGTACTGCATACTTTCCAAACTCTTCCTTCTGTGCTCTAGAAGTGTTTGTTTAAGACCCCGTAGGCCGTACGGTAAGTAACCCTATACCTGCTAGTAGTAGTGCAGTAGCATCTTGGGGGTTGTTGTCGTCTGTCCTCGTCCTGGCCTCAACCGGCCTACGGACTGTCACACGTTTCTCTTGTGGAAACATGCATTTTTCGTTTGAGGTGCTGTAGTCGCGCGTACACCCCCCCCCCCCCCCTACTCTCAATATTTCACTTTCAGACAACCACCCCCACCACCACCTAAAACAACCTTCCTCCAGCTCTACGCGAATACAAACCCCAACCACGATGTATTGCTATCTACAACGCTGAGGAAGAGGAGGAGGAGGAAAAGGAGGAGGAAAAGGAGGGGGAGGAGGAGGAGGAGGAGGAGGAGGAGGTTCACCGCACCGCACGATATCGTCTATACCAGGCTGGTATATCGTCCTTAGTCGGACGGTGACGGCGGCGGCAGGGCGGGTGCGGCGGCCAAGGGAGAGCAGCTGCGAGGAGTGTCGGCCGGCGGCGGGGAAACTCCCAGGTGCAGGGGGCAGCCGACAACCTCCGCCGGAGACTCGTTGTCCGCATCGATGACGATGTCACTGCTGCTGCTGTTGTTGCTGGCGACGAGACCTGAAAGCCCGCCGTCGTTCATCTGCGGGACGAGGACTGGAGAAGCAGTCCTCGCGACAACGATAGCGGCACCATCGTTCCCTCGCCGTCGCTTCGTAGGTACCCTTCGCTCCTCCGCGTCCAACCCCTCCTCCCCCTTGTCACAAGCAGTAGCGCGGGAACGCTTCTTGCTGCCGTTGCCGCGAGGGGAGGCCGGGGGTCCACCACCGCCACCGCCACCCTCACCGCCGCCGCCTCCACCGGTGCCGCCGCTGCAGCTGCTGCCACAACCGCCGCCAACGCCACCGATGTCACTACCACCGCCGCCGGCGCGCGTTTGAGCTCTGTTGATCGGCGAACCCCTGTCGTCGTCGACATTGTTGGACCCGCGCATGACGACGTCGGCATTGGGAAGGGCTGGGCGTGGGGTAGGGGTGGCCTCCCCGTTGCCGCCACCGCTGCTTCCGCTGCTTCCGCTGCTGTCCGCTGCTGGTGCTGATCCTGACACTTGCACTGCCACTGCTCGCATCCGTGCGGCTGCCGCTGACCCTGACGCTTGGGTAGCTGCGAAGCCCACTCGTTGACCCAGCTCCCGCAGCCGCCGCCGCTGCCGATTCCCCCTCTGCGCCGCCGGACATTGCCAATAGGTCGGACTCCCATGCCTCTCTTTCCGACCGTAACCTTCACACGGAGGGAAGGTTCCTTCTCTGTGGGAGTTGAGAGACGTGTTGAGAGGAGGGACACGGCAGGGAGGGGCGGGGGCCGGGGGCGGGGGTGTAGTCTTTTCCATTCATGCATGGGCGGGTGGGGGTGTACTCATTATCCCCTTCTAATGCCACGCGACTACGGCCATGTATGGGATCTACTACTGTAGTACATCTCTCCTGTCGAGTACACCCCCCTCCCCACGCATGCGTGAATGGGAATGAGCCCCCCCCCTCCCCCCCCCCCTGCCGTATCCCTCCTCTCAACAGGTTTCGAAAATCCGACTAAAAAAAGAACCTTAGTTCCGGGTCAAGGTATCGGTCGAAAAAGACACATGGGAGTCCGACCCATTGGCGATGTCTGTGGGCTCAAAGGGACATGAAAACGGGGCATCGGCTGCAGATCGGCAGGCAGCCGATGCCCCGGTTTCGTGTCCCACTGAGCTCACGGGCATTGCTATTCGGTCGGACTCCCATGCGTTTTTTCGACCGAGACCTTGACCCAGAACGGATGTTCTTTTTAGTCGGATTTCGAAACGTTTTGAGAGGAGGGATACGGCAGTGTGTGCGTGTGTGCGGGGGTGTACTCATTCCCAGGCATGCATGGGGGGGGAGGGGCGGCTTTATTTTCCGTGTAGTCAAGCTTTTAACCTTTCTGTCGTCAGCTTATACTGTAAAGGTTTTACGATTACAAGGGTATTCAGACATGGACGACATCGTTAACGTTGAAAATGGTCAAGTCTACAGTAGACGTAAGGTATAACAGCGTAAGTGGGGATAGCGAGGTTATTCGGTCATTGCATTGTGGTGAGGGACATGGTCGCGGCGAGCACAATACACGGTGTTCCAGCACCTGGCCGCGAACGATACACAAGCAACGGCAGAGTATATTAACCGCCTTCGGAACTTGGCAAGGTAGCGGACTTTAATACCATTACATCGTTCTCCGGGGACTATTCGTGCAAACGAACACGTCGAATCACCGCTGTCAAAATTCATGGATAATGGACGGAACGCTTCACTCACTTCCTAGTTTCCTGCCTGGATCGAGGCTGTGGAGGTCGTTGAACCTCTCGTCCAGATCGATGTCTCCCCTCTTGGTGGCACCCCTTGTCACTCGACCCGATGCCTTGGCTGAAAAGCAGCGACAGCAGAGAGGCAATTTGGAGGCGCGATAAGGAGGAGGAGGGGGGGGGGGGGGGGGACGTGCTTATGTGCATGATGTTGTTGTTGTTGCTGTTGCTGACAATGGAAGCAAGTAGTTGGGTGGTGGAACGGAGCGTTCAAGCCAGGCAGGCGCGCAACGATACAGACGAAACACGTTTTTGTTAGTGTTGATATGTTGCACTTGGGATCCGCATGGTCCTATCATCCGCCGTCAGCATCAGCTGTATATACGATGAAAGCCTGAAGACCTTGAATCGCTCGTCGGGCCGAGTACTGATTCCAGCGATAATCGATCTCACGCTGGCGCTATCGAACGTTTCGGCATTCCAGCGATACTACGCAAGCGAGTAGTTCGTACAACAATCACAACACGTCCCAAGAGCGTGCCCAGCCACAAGCACAGCGCAAATCTACTGCTCGCTCGCCCTTTTGTTTCCCGCTAGGATTGCAGTCTTTGAGTATCGCATGCAGGATTTTCATGACTTGCACCAACCCGGTCGCGAACAGCAAACAGAGCTCTTCACGATCGCTTTTGCTTTGTGAAATTAGTTGAAAGTAGCAGATTGGATTCGCCGGTGGCACAGGTTTCAAAAAATGCTTTGCAGCGCAAAACGAAACAACTGCTCGTGAGGTATATACGCGGGGAACATGTCACGGGTAGGACAACCCTCACGTTTGGCAGGTGGGCGGGAGAGACTGGCCTGGTGCCCAGGGCGATTCGCATCAATCTCCTGCTGGACGTCTCGAAGGAGCGTTGATGCGGACTTGCACCAACAACCAATACCGATAAAGTGGAAGAGATCAGAGACGGTGGGAGGGTGGGAGGGATGGAGGGATGGAGGGAGGGAGGAGAAGGGGACAGTTAGACGTGGGGGTAGGAGCAAAGAGGTAATTAGGTGAAGCCTAGTTGGTGCAGTCCGTCGGCCGGCAAAGCTATGGAGGGGGGTGTAGCCAGCTGAGATGCGAACAGGCGTTCCGTGGACTGAGACGACTACTAGCAGAGAAACACATGGCAATTGGGATGCAATGCCTCACAACAAAGCAAGCCAACGCCATGAATCTTCATACGGAAATATCTCGATAGCCATCAAGACCGAAGTCGCCTAAAGTTTTACGTGTTGAGCTTATGGGAGTCTGACTATACTTTTTATTCGACGGTACGTAGTAGAGGGCCTAAAGGAAATGTCGGCGAAGGAACAGCAGAGGAAAAGACGCGTCGTGTGTTGTACACACGTCCGCAGAAAGATGCGGTCTGCCGGTATATTTTGCACCTTCTCCATCGCCGTGTCGTACGCCTGATGGATGCGCTGCGCCTGCATCTCGTACAGGTCTTTCACAGCATCCCTCTGTAGAGACGAGCAGACAACGATCGCGAGAACCACAACATTTTGAGCTCACCGGTAAGAGAGGGGCCAAAAGGACAAGCGCAGCGAAAACGAAGGGTGCATGTCCTCTCTCCGGATTACTGTGTTGTCTATCATCCCAACTATACCACCAATATGAGACGTACACTAACTGCGGGATATGCCTCAAACCTCCCACAGATAATAAGTATCACGTACGTCCCAGGTCTCTGTTGCCCTCGACTGTACCGTGGTGTACAATGAATGTACACGAACACCGCGGCGGTTATGGACGTACAATCATGCGTGTGATCGCTGATTTCGGTATCCTTACGCGCCCGACATGACACTATATACTACATCACAACGTCGTGATTCGATCACATACATGCTCGCAATGTTTATCTGCTGCCGGAGAGGAGGATACCGAATCTGTCATCGAAAAATAAATGGAAACCGCGCGGTACAACATGGCTTCCCAACGGGGTGGGGATACTTGAAAGCAACACGCGCAAGACTGGTCCATGAAGTATAAAACAAAAGAAAGCAGAAAACGACAGCTGGACTTCCATGGTGTACATATAATATGACGCTACATATCAATACACTAAATTGGTGGAGACGAAAAAAAGGGTAATCATACCTGGCATTCACGAGGAGACGGTCAAGCACCAAAATGCTGCTGAGATATGCCCTCTGGCTACGGAACGAAGCTCATGCCCGGAGATGGTAAAAAATCTTTTCAGAAACCAAAGCACAACCTGGTTGACTGAGATAGAAACATAAAATTCAATCATGCGCACCGATAGTCCATTAATGAATCGGTCAAATTCAATAATTCGATGAATCAAGACAATAATACTTAATTACAGTGAATTAAAATCCAACATGGACTTACGTTCCTGGTACTTAGTAGGATAATTCCTTCCAAGACGTGTTAATAATAGTTGCTGCGGTTTCCACCTCCGAGGCACACGATATCCTTACGTACGTACAGCCAAGGGCGTATCGAAGGAAAAGCACGCGTCTCACCCGGCGACTGGCGTGGGCGTCAATGTCCCTCTCTCGTTGGGCTGCTTGTTCCTGGAGGACCCCCATCCTCCGCTGCACTTCCGGATGACTCCCGGCTCTGCACGGCAGGTCACGCCGCGCAAGGAAAATGCAGGGGATTTTCGAATACAAGAAGCGCCACCAGGGTACGATCTACGTCCAACGCATATTGTGCGAATATCGGTAGCATCTTGAGGTATATTTTATGGGCTTTCAGGATTTTACCACCATGGCCAACGAAACTATTATAATCGGTTTCGATGACTCGGTTTCGATGACTCGAGCGCTGTCATTGATATCAGCGCCACATATAGTCAGCCAAATAATCTACCGGAGGCATGGCAGTGTTGCAGTTCCTGGGCTTCGCTTGCTGAACGTGGACTCGACGTCAAGCTATAATATTGCAGTACATGCGCAAGTTTTGCCTAGCCTCAAGCTATAGTATTGCTATACGTACGAACGTTTTGCTTTGCCGCATACTTATTAGGCCTTTTTCGAGAATAATGTTCGCGCCCCTTCCTCCTCCCCATGTGTGTTTTAATTTTTTGTTTTTGTGTCTTCTTTTCAGCTCCGACACTCCTCGGCATGGTTTTGGTCTATTAATAGACATCTTCGTAAGGCTTGTCAAACCCCCAAGCGATAAAAAAAAGCGGCCTGCGAAAAAAATGTTGGTGTATGTAAACCACAACTGATCACGCTTCCTGTATTATCGCGACAATACGACAACCAACTGCTGCTGCATGCAAGGTGGGCGGTCCAATTTTAGTTCTACGATATATCGTGATCATGGCACCGCTTGCCATACCGAGGGTTGAAGCTCCAGAAATGACTACCGGTGAATACGGTTAGGGTTCTAAACCCGTAACCACGGCAGTTACAGCTTCATTGATGACGGCATCGATAGCGTAAACAGGACGGTACGAAGAACAACAACAAAACAACGGCGAATGGTACCCTCAAAACACACGTGGTTCACACAAACATGGCGCATCACAGCAGTACGATAACACCGTACTGCACCTGATCGCGGCTGCCTCGTTGCGTAGATTAGCGATATGCGCCTCGACAGCTTGCTGACGAAGGGGGAGGGGGGGGGGGGGGGGGGGGGGGGGGGGGGGATGGGGGGTCAACATAGTCAACGTATTACGACATTAAGAAAAGTCGACGAGATGGCAAGCAAAAGCGGAGAAGAGGAGGGGCAATGTAGGCAGATAGAGGGGGCAAGAGGGTGAGAGAGAAGAAAACAGTGAGCGAAAGCCGAGGCCGATGATAGTAACGATCGTCGGCGTTTGTTTCTCTGTGTAAAACCTTTCTGCAAGGATCGGAGGGAAGTTTCTTGCATACCAACGAACGTTCAAGTGTATTGCATTATCCATTGCTTCTTGGGCTGGGTGTTTATTCTCTTGCCTTACGCCTTTGGGCCGAAATGTCGACCCCTTGCTCGTCCCACACGTCGTCGAGACCGTCATCGGGGAACGCCATGCTCGGTCCTCCGGCGGAAGGCGGCAGCGTCCGCCGGTACTCCGGACCGCATGTCTGGTACTGCTGCAACGGATGGCGTTGTTGCTGCTGCTGTTCTCCACCACCATCATCACGGTAGTACGAGCCGACGTTCCACACCAGCTCCCCCACCCTGTCACCAGCCTCGCCGCTTTCCCCGGCCCCGCACTTCTCTTCTTGCCTCTCTTCGCCCTGCTCTCGGCCACGTGGCGTTGCCAAGGCGGCGGCGTCGATATTCTCTCGGTTGTCGGCCGCAGCAATTAGACCGCCGAGATATCCTGGGCGAGGTGGAGATGGTGAAGGTGGATGCGTGCGAGGGGTGTGGGGGGGGGGGTGTAAGGTGCGGGTAGGGAGAGCTTGAGTTGTAAGCAAAGTGGAGGGGGGACTAAACAGGGAAGTTGGAATTGTATGCAAGGAGGAGGCAAGGGGAACGGGAAGGTATGCCTGGCGCGACGAGGGAAGTCCGTTTCTCTCTGCCGTCACAATGCGCCTTCTGCAGCAGTAGGCACCCATCCCTCTGCGTTGCCGTACGGTACGGTACAGCCACCGTGCGAGATGACTCGCGAAGATGATGAGGGGATGACGTTATGTCGCAGATTTGTTTTGTCGGTAGCTACGACTGACGGACCTATAGGTAATACCAGCAGCATCGGGCAGAGAGTTACTGCAGCTAGCCAAGGAATAACGAGCGGGAAGGCTACATCTACAGCGCACGGTAAGTCGGTGTACCACCATACGATACGATATCCTGCACACTAAACAATATACGACGCGATCGCCGAAAACACTACTATTCAATCAGAAACAGGAGTTTTTCGCCGTCCTGAAAGAGTTTGGATTTCGGCTGCCTGACAAAAACACAAGCATGTTTTGTTTATGCTGTTCTCGTTCCCATTGCCCACAGCTACGGCAACACTCACCCAACCAACAGCATTATACTACAACCGTAGATAGGATCAAGTACCAACCCACCCGATGTCACAGCAGGTGCGGCTGCCTCACGAGACCAGCTGGGTGCACGAATGTATGAGATACGAAGCGTTTAGCGTTGTTTCGCGTAGCGTTTTTTTCGTTTGTCCAAATTTGTAGCGTGCGCTACGGTACATCGTGCCAATCTGTCCGTAAATTTAAAGTACACTTTGATACTAATATTGATGAAAAAATGATACTTATATTTCCGGACATAGTGTCGTATCCTACCTGCGTCCAACCGTACCAAGAAACGATCATCACATCTCAATACAGCAGAGTAGCAAGCGCTTTGAGGGTACCGCAGTCGTACTCAGGAGTTAAAGTAAGTGCGTTCCGTATGACCCTCCCTATTGCAGCAGCCCCTTGTTTATGCGGAGATTGTAATGACACAAGAGTTGCTTCGTGTCTCTTCTCGCGCGTCATCCGCGGTCAGCGGGGGGTTGGGATTCAAATTTACGCGGTTCTGGCAATATCCGCCAGCGTCAGCCAAGCTCAAAAGGAAAGAACTCTGTTTTTTTCGTCTTATAAATACACCACGAAGGAGACCGCGCGTCGGGCATGCGGTCCCCCTACCCTTGGGAGAAAGCACGGCACACATACCGACCCTCTCTCTCTCCCTCTCTCTTTCTCTCACCTCGCCCGGAGTGGTTGGAGTGGTCTGCCATTGCGATGCGTGTACTATGTACCCGTCAGGCTTCACCTCCCAACAGCAGCAGCAGCAGCAGCAGGTAGAGACTGGTTCCCGGAGATACGCCTCGCAGCACGAACCACACCACCACCACCAGGCTTTTGTACGACAAAGAGCCAAAAGTGAAAAGTCGCGAGCGTGCTTGCAATCCCAATCCTCCCGCTTGCTGTCTACACAGCAATCACAGAAGAAGTGCCAGCGTTCGTCCGCGTTGTGCGTGCGCCTTGCTTGCCCTTGTATCTGGTGCTTCGGGGTGTGCAGGCAATCTCCTCCTCCCTCTATCTTCTACGTATCCCCCTGAAAACCTGCGTTGTTTGAGGTTTTTGACGTCTTTGTTACTGCAGGAGGAAGATGTAACGCATTTGAACAGTTACATAGTACAATGGTTGTTCTACTGCTTGTAGGTATGATATGCGGAACAACAACATCATTTATTTGTTCTTCATTTTTTGTACGTACGTACGTACTCGACTTTTTCACCTTGTCACCTGTACCTGGTACCTGGTATACATTTTGCAAGGTATTATACAGCAGCTAGCTGCAGTATTGTATATATATGGTTGGTACAGACTGCGGAAACGACGGATGGCATACATTAATTGCAGTTCTTCTACGCATGCATGGTAGTACGTACTGCTGCTGCCGTGGTACTGCTGCTAGAGCAGCAGTCACTGCTACTGCTGTGTACGATTTTTCCATCTGCTGCTGCTGCTGCTGCTGCTGCTGCTGCTGCTGCTGCTGATGCTGTAGACTTTTTTTTTTTTTTTTTATCACTTTTATTTTCCAGCCTAACTCGTAGGAGGATTTACCCTCCGCGATCTTCTGGACAAACCGTGGTCACAGGTGTCGTCCCTTCTCCCCCCCGGTACGTGCCTTTTAGTTTTTATAGCGCATAGGGTTCAGCATCCCCACTGCTCGTCGATTTACATTGAATGTACAGCTAACTCACGCTCTCGCGCTTTCCGCCAATCAATTTTATGCAAGAAAAAGTCCCTGCTATTACGTAGTACTCGGGTGAGACTCGAACTCACGAAATTGATCTTGATAGGCTCGCGGACCACCTACCAAACCACCGGGGACGCCGGCGTAGACTACAAGAAGTATTTACAGTAGTACACTACTACAGTATTAATACGAACGGAACGGGTCCTCATTTTTTTTTTAGGAAGACCCGCTTGTTTTTGGTAGATTTTTGTTTGTACCAATAATAATCCCGTCACCACGAATATAAGCTCGATCAATCTGTAAACGAGTATACTTGGTACCTGGTACCTGGTATATACGAGGCACATTTTGAAGTACAGCAGAAACGAGAAGGCAATACTTCGTCGTGTGTGTTTGCAGTTGTATCAAGAACTGCAATTTGAGATGGCCATGCTATTGGAAGGTCTACCCAACCGATGAAATCATACAAGTTACTCCCAAGCACTACTACTAACATATGCCAAAAGGTATGGTACTTCTGGTGAATGGACTCACAACGCAAAAAAAAAAAAAAGTAGAAAAAAAAAAAAAGTGTTGGTGAGTAAAGCAGATCGGGGATCACGCCGGGAAGCGAACTACAGGCGTCACATACGTACGCACCTTCATTCCATTGCAAACAATATACAGCAGTGCATATACTTACTTTCAGTGTTGTCGATTGTCACAGTGATCACGACAAAAACGACCCGCCCGCCGTTTGTTTCCAACGATGCCCCGGACAAAAAAAATGAAAATAAAATCGCTTTCTTCTAGACATTTTTTTTTTTTTTTTTTTCGTTTTTTCGAAATTCATGGTATTAATCGTGTTAGTAGTATCCTTCAAATATAATTTTCGGTACAAAATCGAAAATTCAAAATAGCCATTTTCAAGATAAAAAAATCCCACACATCATATTAATAGTTCGCACCGACACGTACGTTCGTACGTACGTACGCACGCGTACCGCAGCACGCGTCGAAGACAATACTAATAGGAAAGGTTGATCAAGTTGTCTCGCTAAATCTTGACGAAAAGAAGGGACCCTCCCCGCTTGCGTCTGACGTAAAAAAAAAACAGCATAAATAATGCAAACCCTGGTGCCGAGCCAATCCATATACATCAGTACATACATACCTGGTATGTATATAAATATAGGTAGAAGAGCAGTACTGTATTTTACGTAGATACACATAGCTGACCCTCAAATAGTCCTTCCGAGCCGTTCCGAATTCATGCGCCCCCTCCGGCCCTGCTCCTCACGCCCCCCTCACGTTCCCGCCCACCGCTCGACACGCTTCACAGGCCAACATAAGAGGAGCGATACTTCCAAAAAGAGAAAGCCGTACAGTAGATAAGAAACACGAAGCGACAAAAAGAAGGGAAAAAAATACCAGGTACAAGCTTCCACTTTGGCCGTAAAAGTAAGTAATCCCCGTGTGTACACTTATATTAACATCAAACGGTTACTACATACCCGGTCAAGTTTGTACCGAATGTAGACTAAGACACTCATAAACGGTGTTAAAAACGCCTGATTATCCCCCCGTCTCGTGGCTTTTCGTCACTACAGCAGTAGGACACGAGCTTGACCCTCGAGCCTTTACGTTTCCGTCCACACTACAGGACGCCTGGTAAGAAACGGCGAAACTGGTCCAGGGGTCGATTTCTTAGTGGAGAATGGATGATTTGTACACTAACTTCAGCATATAGACTCCCGAATAGATCATGTTTATGCAGTTCTCGACCTGGCCTCTTTTAGTGATTATGTTCTTGGCAGCTGTCCGATACTGCTGCATGTATTGTACTACAATATGTTGCATTCTCCAGTACAGGTCACCCTCTACGTACGTCCTCAGTGAGCTTTTTTTTCGCACTATACCAAGCAACTCGTAGGCAAGGAGGAAACGCCCCCCGAGGTTTCCACGGGAATTATCACGAAAACTCACGTACCCAAACGCCTCTTCCTGCTGCGATCGTGGCGGAGTGGCGGGCAGGGATGGACGTCGATTGCACCACAGGATGATGCGCCCTTTCTCGTCGAGTCCGTGCGATTAATGTTTCTGTTGCGTGTCGCCTACAACCGGAGAGCATGTCAGACTAAACGAGCGATGGCGGCAGCAGCGACGGTCGGCCGGTCGGGCGTGTGGGGGGGGGGGGGGGGGGGGGGGGGGGGGGGGGGGGGGGGGGGGGGGGAGAGAGTCCAGTCGAGGTACGCATGCCTTCGAACCGGAACGCTTTTTACTCGTCGCGCCGGCTACGTGGGCCTCGACAGGTACAGATCATCCCGCTACGAAGCGGCTATGGTGTTTTATGCTGTGCCCCATATGCGCCGATGATTATATTCCAAGTGTTTTTTTCGCTGCCGTATAACCTATTACGTAGTAATACCCCCCCCCCCCCCGCGTCGTCGCTCCGTCTCGGAAGGGATGCGTGAGTTTTATACATTTCTTTCGTCGCTGAGATATCGCTTTGAAGCAGCTTCAGAAGGTCCCCATCGATCGATCTTAGGCCGCGTTCGCCCAACCTTTCCGCACAACGGAAAAAGGCACTACTTAGACCTATGCCAATGGAAATGCGAAGTCCGAAAGTTTTTTTTCAAAAATATTGCTTGAAAGAAACAGCCGAAAATATCCTCGTACCGCCGCTGTGGGAAAAAAGGGAAAAAATGTTTGATTTTTTCTTTTTTTTTTTCCAACGGCTGCAGGCGGCGCAATTTGTTTTCTCTCGTTGCAAGTTGTCAACACGCTGATAAAAATCAAGATGTGCGACGATAGATGCTCGATCTCGATATAGACTCAGCCGAAGGCCAACCCGCTTGGTGTGGAGCAAGGCCAACGAGAATAGATGACGGCATCGAAGATCGAAAGTGAATACATGCTCTAGGGGGCGAGAGCTTGCCGGCGGCGTCCTGCGGTATCCTCCCAAACCTGAAAAAAAAGCCTGTTTTTTGCCATTCGAGACAGATTGAGAAATTTTGTCGTGTGTTTTGTACACACCAGCGGTAATTTGTTTTTTTATCGTACGCCTGGCCAGTGCCCGCCGCACGTCACTGGCCATTGTGTGAAGACGGTGACCCAAGGGTGGGTCGGAGCCCCTAACGAGCGCACTCCGTTCAGAATTCATGACGAAATCGTTGGTTTTGTCGATCGATGTCTGTCGAGGACTCGGAATCTCGCCGCTTCGAACCAAAGATCGGCCTGAGTTTTTCTCAGGCCGATCTTGACCCAACATCGGCCCCAGATTTGCTTTTTTCGGGCTTTTCCAAAAGTTGGGAACGTTTTTTTCCTGAACGTGCCCATAGGAAGTGTGTTCTAAATTTGTTTGGCGGGTATCTTTGGAATTCAAACTTTTTATTGATACTTTGGGTTGCCATTGGCATAGGTCTTAGCTCGACAGAAAGAGCGAATCGGAGGCCTTGCACGCCTCATGCCTTTTTGTTCCCAGCTACGAGCTGGTTGATGTTGAAAGACGGAAATTCTCTCCCTCACGAATGCCGGCAGCAACATCTACTCGAATGGCACATACTTGGTATCATACTGACCGCTATCAATAGCGGAAGAGGGTGACATGGTCGGGGGGGGGTTAATTGAGGTCCTGGAAATGGCGCTAATGCGTGGCGAAAATGTGCCTGGACCAATCACGGGTCTTACATGCGGTCAGGTCAGTAACAGGCGGGCGTTTCCACAGGAAGAAGTGTTTTATTTCTTCTTTTTTCTGACAGCTCAGGCTCCAGGTACTCCAAGGAATGTCTTTACATATTTTCGCGCGAAACATTTAATATCTGACTTGTTTATGTGCATTATTGAGCAAATACGTCTACAAAAATCGATCCAATACTGAAACTGAGTAACGCAAGGCAATGTCTATTTTTTTTTCACTTTTTCCGCACAAAATTCCGAATATCTACGGGGCGTCCTAAAGATAGACCCTGGAAATTTGTACAAGTATTATTTGCGTCCTTCCCGAACGACTGACGCCAGGCTGTTTGCGTATTTTGTTTATTTTACCCGAAACTATTTGGTCCATGTAACATGGTCCACAGCAGTGGGCCGAACAAAACCAAAAACGAAAAATCGGGCAACAAAAAAAAAAACGACCCCCCCCCCCCCCCCCCCCCCCCCCCCCCCCCCCCCCCGTCTCGCCAGGTGTTCGTAAGGACTCCTACAAGCCGTTAGCAAACTTTCACGGTCTGACACGAAAAAAAACGGTGTGGACTTTGGCCGCGCAATACATTTCCGTCGTGTAACTTGAACCAGCCTGTATGGTGCACACATACACAAGCACGACAACCATTTTTGTACGGTTTTGTCGAAAAGTGCCCCGACAACTTCCTGGGCGGTTTATACGGGTTTGAAACCGTTGAAAACGGAGACCTAGCGCTGTTGTGCAGCCTCCCAATACGTAGCCGCTGCTATTCTCTCGCGCAGAAGGCCCCAGCTGAGAAATACCTGATGTACGAAAACAATCGGATGGGATGAGGGCTGCATGGCCGAAACGACCCAACTAATTCATACCTAGGCGTATGATAGACGCCCAGCAGTCATTTCCTCACCATACCGGTCCTAAAGTTGGTCCTAACCCCACCTATCACCCCAATAGAAACTGTTTGGACACCAAGCAGACATTTTCCCCGAATACCCGCCCTAGACTCGCAACCGGTGTCGATAAGACCTAGGCGAAGCAAAAAAACCTCCGGGAACTCAATCACTGTGCAAAGGTCCCTCGCTTGACCCCGAGCCGTTGTTTTTTTTTTCGTCTACTCCGTCGCGCTCTCCAGTACACGTCGCCCCCTACGTATGTCCTCGGTAAGCCATGTTTAGCTACTTAGCCAAGAAAGAAACGCCGCAAAGGGATTTTCGCCGGTTGTTCTTGACGAAAACATACTAAACGACTGCTGCTTTGGTAGGCGGGCTACTGTGGAGCGAGGATGGACGCCGAACAGACCACGGTATGTACCCCCCTTGATCGAGCCTGAGCATTTGTCGTTCCCAGTACGTGTCGCCTAATGCGGAAAAACAGGAGACGAAATGAGCTGCGGTGGCAGCGAGGTCGGGAGTCGGGGGGCGCCCCTCCCCCCCCCCCCCCCCCCCCCCCCCCAGAATTTTTTGGTACTTTATCACCGAGAAATTCAGTTGAAAATATTTTGTGAGACGCAAGGCGGTCGATTTTGGGCTCCAGCCAGACATACCCCTGCGCACACCGACGAAAACGATGCAGCTGAGCATGAAGCACGAAACCCGTCGGTTTGTTTCGTTTTTTTTTTCCTGCGTCTTGCGCCATATTCGTATTCCCACCACGGCATGGAATTGCTCCTGAGAGAAACGAGGGTTTTGGTGGAGGCGTTTGGCAAAAAACGACTCACAGAGAGTTGTTTTTTTTTTTTTTTTTTTTTTCTTTGTTCACTTTTCGTGATGGGAATGTCCCTGCCGTGTGCCTGGTTGGTGGAGTTTCTGCTTAGGCGTTCTCTGGAAGAAACAGGTCTTGTCGTGCAATACGGCAGCATTGCCCTTTTTGACACGCAGGGTTCGGTGAATGTGCTAGCATACTACTACTGGTGACAACATGTTGCTGTTAGCGCTCAAATGACACGACGTCCTCGAGCGGAACAATACAATCGACGAAGAAAAACGCCAACCAAAGTATTAAAAACACCACTGCTATATAGCGACGCGCATTCCACAAGACATGTTGGACGTTAAATTATTCAATCGCTGAAGATAAACGCTGACGAAAAACCCGCTACTCGCACGAAAGACTGATTAAACTTTCATAAGTTCTCTGACCTATCCTCCCTTTCAGGGGGCTAACTTGCTCCTGGGCACGTTTTAGGCAAGTGCTGACGCACGTATGCTACGCGCTGCTTTTCGTGTTGGCGCTTCGGTGTTCGTTGCGGTGGTAATGGCCGCTCGCCGCTTTCCTTACACTCTGCGCTTTGTAGATCACCAACGCAAGTTTCCTTCGCTTTTTCACGGAAGGTACGTACAGTAGTGATATTTAACGTCCGTTTTTTGCAACTCAGTTGTAGAATGCGACCGTACCTGTGGGTGTCAAAGGGCGTGTACGTGTCCGTGGGTGGGTTTTCGTCGTTTGGACAGGTGTAAGAAAGAACGTGCACCTCGCACACAAATAAAAAAATAACCAAAACTTCACCTCTACAGTACGTGCGCCTGGGAAGGCGAGACCCCATTTTTAGTCGATGCAACTGAAAACAAAAACGCTTTTCCTTCAAGAAAAAAATGGGTTTTCCCCTCTCGCCCAGCAGGGGCAGACCCGTGGTAGTTTTCTTCTTGTTGCTTCTCTTAGCAGCTGTTTCTGCGGGAGCGCTTGCTCGTTTTAGTGTCGTTTTCTTCCCTGGTGATGTCAATTTTCAACGCCACACGAGATAGCGTGTTTCTCCTGCCGTCGATCCGGCAGTGCGCCCTGCGCGTGTGTGTGATCTACATAAACCCTACGAACCAAGGAGGCGCTACAGTACAGCAGTTCTCATTCGCTCGTCGGCTGGCACTATCGGACAGCCGAGCGTTAAGCAAGCAGCATTGATGGCAAACATTGTCGTCGGGAGGATGGGCGGTTTTCCGGTGATCCAATAAAAAAAAAAAACGGCTCTTTGCTGGTACAGGTAGCTGGAGAAAGATATGTGGCTCGTCTGAGGATCCCCAGAACAACAGCTACAATAGTTCGAATGCTGTCTTAAGCCTGTCGGATCCCGTTGTCACTGATGACGCCGGTCGGTGTATTCATCTATTAGAGCCCCCCGCCCATTCATCCTGTTACCCGATCGTCGTGGAGGGTTAAAAGCGGCGGAACAGTTGCGCTAGAGAACCGTGCCTTAGACCTGCTTCTTAAGCTATTTTTTAAGAGACGACCAGGATTTCAGCCCCGGTGAACGTTCCTGAGGCATGCTTGGGCTAAGGGTCAGTCTAACTTGCACGAGCAAAGCGTTATGTCAACAAGACACGGAACGGCAAAATGTAATATTCAACAACACCAGAAAACTGAATATGTCGGTTTAAGCCTTGCTTCTGCCTCTTTATTCGATCCACAGGAGTGCCAGCAGCGAAAGCAGAATGCTCATACATCGTGTCGACCAAACCCCGCCCGAGTACGATTTCGCGCGTCCAGAACATGATCTTCAGTTGCTAAATTCCTTTCTGAATACGTACGTACCTGGTATTTATTTATGTTTTGTACCTGGAGTATGCGGCGAATGTCTGGAGGAAGGTCTCAAAACAAATAAGTATCACATCCCAGCAAGGTTCGTGCCGAGCGTCAGTGGCAGGTTGTTAACGCTATTCATAACCTCCCGCCCAGTGGTACCAAGGTTCTGTTCACCGTTCACAACGCATTAGGGGGATCCATAGCTGGGGTGTTTTTTAAGCACACGAGATTGCTCTCGGACGGGCATACCAGGGCGCAACTATTTCATTCACTAAACTTATCCCAGGAAATATAGGCAACATATAGCGCAAATCGGCCAATGCCTGGTTGCCCCCCCCCCCCCCCCATCCTCCATCTCAGCCTTCTCCCCCGCCCTCCCCCCTCCACGACCGCCAACCAAAACAATAAAATCGCGCGTAGCGTCATACTAACGGGCTCCAAACCTCCGTCACGAACGGCTCGGTAGGATGAACTACAGGGAGCACCAAAGTACGTCCCCGCTTTCCCCGGCAAGCCTAATCCAGCAAAACTCCACAGGTAAGGAGCCCTGAACAAAAAAGCAAAAACAAAACTAGTAACGCCCCCGCCCACGCACACAACGCCCACCCCGGCACGTACCCCGGCACGTTATCTCGTAAGCTGCGTCGCGGTGTGACGTCATCGAGCGCACAATTCTTGTGGAAAATATCACCACAGCAGATATTTACCTCGACCGAACCGGCATCTGGAGAAAATGCAGCAGAGGTTCCCGGCGTTGAACTCTGAGTTAGAAAAAGGAAATAAACACAGGGTAAATCTCAATATAAAACAGACATTGTCTGGCGCGGAGGACAAACGTCAACTCCCGTCCCACTTTCGCTCATACGAGACAAGAGTACATCCCCTCCTTTCCCGTTTCTGCTCTTCCTACGAGCCACCAACTCCTTGCGCGCATCATGCCCGTGAGCCTCAAACATTATTCAAGCGAGGCATTGGCAGAGGATAGGTGGCGCAAAGAACTGAGGCAAACTCCCGCTCATAGGTGAAGGCACGTCTTTCCTCTCTATACCTGATACGTATGAGCGCCTATCGGTTGGTTTCCCAGGGTACTTCAGGGAGCGAGAAACTCCCCCAGCTCTCGTTTTCTGTAAAACGTTTCACCTAAACATGATCGCGGGAGCTCTGCTTCGCGTGCCCGTCCTGCCCACCTACATTTCTCTACGCACCCCCCCCTCGCCTTCTATTTCTATAAAACGTTTAACGATGACGTTCCAAACGTACTTGAGGGCGTGAGAAGCTTCACCACCTCTCCCTGCTATTATACTATCGCCGCCTAACGCGATGTTCGGAAGGACAAGGTCGCTGTACACTATTCCCCCACCCCCGTAAGACCCTTCCCTGCTATAATTTGGTGTTCCCGCTTCTGAACTTGCACATTGTAAAAATCTAGCATCGTGGCGGCAAAGGCGCGCACATATGTCTAACGTCTACTGGAGGGCAGGAACAGTCTAACCTAACCGAAACGCAAGGGGCGGGGTCCCACGAAAATTACATCACTTTCCCGAGCTACACACTACGAACGCCGCAAGAAACGACACCTGACACGTACCGTCAATATGTCATAGTTCGTCCATGGATACTATTAACGACATTACGACAGCTCGAAGGCGAGGCTACACAGGATAACGACGAAATTCACTCCCCCGTTTGCACTACAACAGCACACTACTGACCACGAGGTGGTACCGGGGAATTGTTTTGAGTCCCGCCGTTTTTGCTCTCAAGAACGAATAAATGCTGTCTGCTAAAGTGCTGCCATGAACGCCTTCAGGCACGCACGCGCATGGAACCAAAACTAAAAACGGCGAACACAACGACCCGCGAGGAGCGCACACACAGCCACCACTCCTCCCACCCTTGGCTTCCGCGCTACCGCTTTAGTTCGCACGATACGCCCTACGACAGAGCTACCTCTATTTGTTCCCTCTGGAGGTCCTCACTAAGCGAGCTCTACACTATTACTAAGTCACCCATACACTGATCTTGATGCAACATCAAAGCGCAACCCCATGGATGGCCAGGGTATGCATACAACGAATACTTAACCTGTATAACACACGTAGCGTGTTGACGATATTGAACAGAGTCTCTCCAGTCAGAAATTATTGGCCTAAAATATATAAATACATACCTCTGCAGGTATCGTACATAGGACGCGTCACGCCTATATACCTCGAAATCATCGCCTATCGGACCTGCCATAGCCGCCTACGCCCGCCTTCTTCCTATATCAACCAACAGACCATCACGGTCATCTCACGTTCATATCGAACACTAACAAGGCACAAACTGTCGCAAGGCTTAGCAAGCCAGCCGAGTTGACGTGCCCGAACGGCTAACGGGTATATTCACCCTGAGACTAAAACAAAGGTTATGTCACTCTAATTCCAAGCAACTTGTCATCGAAACGGTGGGTGCATCTTTAAACAGATTAAAGCCCCTGGGGGAAGGGGGGGAAAGTCCGTCGTTCGTGAGCGCGAGGCCGGTCTCATTCCGGTGCGGCTACGGTCCCGGACGTTCTCTCGCCTCTGACTCTACTCAGAATTGCCCCCCATCCCGCCAGCTCTAACGCCACCCCCTTCTAGAGGTTTCTCATCCTAATTTTTCATGGAAGAAAACATACCAGGTACCAGGTAAAAGCTCCAGTACTGGGTTTCCCCCTTCCGTGTCTCGAAAACACAACATTTACCGCGCGGAAAGGGTCCAAACAAGCCCACTCGGAGTCGTCGACGATCGATCTCCGCTCTATCCTCGTTGTCGAATCAAAATAAGCGAACATCCCCTCTACGGCCTTCCAAACAGTGCCTATGCATATTCCAGCCTTCAGCGACCGACGGGGTCGATCTATCTCCGCACATACCAGCAACACCCATACGAGATCGCATGAACATCGTACCAGGTACGTTATTTTATTACGAAGCCCAAGAATCGGACACACGGTGTGCCTGTCCAACCGGCATTGGCGGACTGATTCTTATTGCTAAACCCAGCCTGCATGTATATTGACAGGCGCGGGCTGCGGAAAGCACTGCGTCTTTCCTAACGATTACGTTTGAGAGTGGGTCCAGACATACCTATACCGCCGGAAAAAACACACCCATCCCCCCCGCCCCCACCCCCTCCCACTACGCTCTTGTCAAGGCAGAGCACTGGGATACGTAGAATAATGCAGTTTTATGGCATGTACACGGGGAGTTTTCAGTTTTCCGATATAAACAAATGTGTCGAGACCATCAGCAACGCATCTAGGATTGGGGGGTATGCCCCCTGACAATGGTGACACAGCCCTCCAAAGACCGCCACCCCGAAACTCACCACATGGCGACACCGCCAAAGGTCGTCTCTAGTGCTTCGCCTCTAGCGTTTATCGCTGACGGTGGCAACCGTCCACATCATCGACGACGCTCACCTTCTCTGTACAACGCCCACGTACTGCATACTTTCCAAACTCTTCCTTCTGTGCTCTAGAAGTGTTTGTTTAAGACCCCGTAGGCCGTACGGTAAGTAACCCTATACCTGCTAGTAGTAGTGCAGTAGCATCTTGGGGGTTGTTGTCGTCTGTCCTCGTCCTGGCCTCAACCGGCCTACGGACTGTCACACGTTTCTCTTGTGGAAACATGCATTTTTCGTTTGAGGTGCTGTAGTCGCGCATACCCCCCCCCCCCCCCCCCTACTCTCAATATTTCAACTTTCAGACAACCACCCCCACCACCACCTAAAACAACCTTCCTCCAGCTCTACGCGAATACAAACCCCAACCACGATGTATTGCTATCTACAACGCTGAGGAAGAGGAGGAGGAGGAAAAGGAGGAGGAAAAGGAGGGGGAGGAGGAGGAGGAGGAGGAGGAGGAGGAGGTCACCGCACCGCACGATATCGTCTATACCAGGCTGGTATATCGTCCTTAGTCGGACGGTGACGGCGGCGGCAGGGCGGGTGCGGCGGCCAAGGGAGAGCAGCTGCGAGGAGTGTCGGCCGGCGGCGGGGAAACTCCCAGGTGCAGGGGGCAGCCGACAACCTCCGCCGGAGACTCGTTGTCCGCATCGATGACGATGTCACTGCTGCTGCTGTTTGTTGCTGGCGACGAGACCTGAAAGCCCGCCGTCGTTCATCTGCGGGACGAGGACTGGAGAAGCAGTCCTCGCGACAACGATAGCGGCACCATCGTTCCCTCGCCGTCGCTTCGTAGGTACCCTTCGCTCCTCCGCGTCCAACCCCTCCTCCCCCTTGTCACAAGCAGTAGCGCGGGAACGCTTCTTGCTGCCGTTGCCGCGAGGGGAGGCAGGGGGTCCACCACCGCCACCGCCACCCTCACCGCCGCCGCCTCCACCGGTGCCGCCGCTGCTGCTGCTGCCACAACCGCCGCCAACGCCACCGATGTCACTACCACCGCCGCCGGCGCGTCGTTGAGCTCTGTTGATCGGCGAACCCCTGTCGTCGTCGACATTGTTGGACCCGCGCATGACGACGTCGGCATTGGGAAGGGCTGGGCGTGGGGTAGGGGTGGCCTCCCCGTTGCCGCCACCGCTGCCGCTGCTTCCGCTGCTTCCGCTGCTGGTGCTGATCCTGACACTTGCACTGCCACTGCTCGCATCCGTGCGGCTGCCGCTGACCCTGACGCTTGGGTAGCTGCGAAGCCCACTCGTTGACCCAGCTCCCGCAGCCGCCGCCGCTGCCGATTCCCCCTCTGCGCCGCCGGACATTGCCAATAGGTCGGACTCCCATGCCTCTTTTCCGACCGTAACCTTCACACGGAGGGAAGGTTCCTTCTCTGTGGGAGTTGAGAGACGTGTTGAGAGGAGGGACACGGCAGGGAGGGGGGGGGCCGGGGGCGGGGGTGTAGTCTTTTCCATTCATGCATGGGCGGGTGGGGGTGTACTCATTATCCCCTTCTAATGCCATGCGACTACGGCCATGTATGGGATCTACTACTGTAGTACATCTCTCCTGTCGAGTACACCCCCCCCCCCACGCATGCGTGAATGGGAATGAGCCCCCCCCCCCCCCCCCCTGCCGTATCCCTCCTCTCAACAGGTTTCGAAAATCCGACTAAAAAAAGAACCTTAGTTCCGGGTCAAGGTATCGGTCGAAAAAGACACATGGGAGTCCGACCCATTGGCGATGTCTGTGGGCTCAAAGGGACATGAAAACGGGGCATCGGCTGCAGATCGGCAGGCAGCCGATGCCCCGGTTTCATGTCCCACTGAGCTCACGGGCATTGCTATTCGGTCGGACTCCCATGCGTTTTTTCGACCGAGACCTTGACCCAGAACGGATGTTCTTTTTAGTCGGATTCTCGAAACGTTTTGAGAGGAGGGATACGGCAGTGTGTGCGTGTGTGCGGGGGTGTACTCATTCCCAGGCATGCATGGGGGGGGAGGGGCGGCTTTATTTTCCGTGTAGTCAAGCTTTTAACCTTTCTGTCGTCAGCTTATACTGTAAAGGTTTTACGATTACAAGGGTATTCAGACATGGACGACATCGTTAACGATGAAAATGGTCAAGTCTACAGTAGACGTAAGGTATAACAGCGTAAGTGGGGATAGCGAGGTTATTCGGTCATTGCATTGTGGTGAGGGACATGGTCGCGGCGAGCACAATACACGGTGTTCCAGCACCTGGCCGTCGAACGATACACAAGCAACGGCAGAGTATATTAACCGCCTTCGGAACTTGGCAAGGTAGCGGACTTTAATACCATTACATCATTCTCCGGGGACTATTCGTCCAAACGAGCACGTCGAATCACCGCTGTCAAAATTCATGGATAATGGACGGAACGCTTCACTCACTTCCTAGTTTCCTGCCTGGATCGAGGCTGTGGAGGTCGTTGAACCTCTCGTCCAGATCGATGTCTCCCCTCTTGGTGGCACCCCTTGTCACTCGACCCGATGCCTTGGCTGAAAAGCAGCGACAGCAGAGAGGCAATTTGGAGGCGCGATAAGGAGGAGGGGGGGGGGTGGGGGGGTGACGTGCTTATGTGCATGATGTTGTTGTTGTTGCTGTTGCTGACAATGGAAGCAAGTAGTTGGGTGGTGGAACGGAGCGTTCAAGCCAGGCAGGCGCGCAACGATACAGACGAAACACGTTTTTGTTAGTGTTGATCTGTTGCACTTGGGATCCGCATGGTCCTATCATCCGCCGTCAGCATCAGCTGTATATACGATGAAAGCCTGAAGACCTTGAATCGCTCGTCGGGCCGAGTACTGATTCCAGCGATAATCGATCTCACGCTGGCGCTATCGAACGTTTCGGCATTCCAGCGATACTACGCAAGCGAGTAGTTCGTACAACAATCACAACACGTCCCAAGAGCGTGCCCAGCCACAAGCACAGCGCAAATCTACTGCTCGCTCGCCCTTTTGTTTCCCGCTAGGATTGCAGTCTTTGAGTATCGCATGCAGGATTTTCATGACTTGCACCAACCCGGTCGCGAACAGCAAACAGAGCTCTTCACGATCGCTTTTGCTTTGTGAAATTAGTTGAAAGTAGCAGATTGGATTCGCCGGTGGCACAGGTTTCAAAATAAGCTTTGCAGCGCAAAACGAAACAACTGCTCGTGAGGTATATACGCGGGGAACATGTCACGGGTAGGACAACCCTCACGTTTGGCAGGTGGGCGGGAGAGACTGGCCTGGTGCCCAGGGCGATTCGCATCAATCTCCTGCTGGACGTCTCGAAGGAGCGTTGATGCGGACTTGCACCAACAACCAATACCGCCAAAGTGGAAGAGATCAGAGACGGTGGGAGGGTGGGAGGGATGGAGGGAGGAGGGAGGGAGGAGGAGAAGGGGACAGTTAGACGTGGGGGTAGGAGCAAAGAGGTAATTAGGTGAAGCCTAGTTGGTGCAGTCCGCCGGCCGGCAAAGCTATGGAGGGGGGTGTAGCCAGCTGAGATGCGAACAGGCGTTCCGTGGACTGAGACGACTACTAGCAGAGAAACACATGGCAATTGGGACGCAATACCTCACAACAACAAAGCAAGCCAACGCCATGAATCTTCATACGGAAATATCTCGATAGCCATCAAGTGTCGCCGCCTAAAGTTTTACGTGTTGAGCTTATGGGAATCTGACGGTACTTTTTAACCTACCGTACGTAGTAGAGGGCCTAAAGGAAATGTCGGCGAAGGAACAGCAGAGGAAAAGACGCGTCGTGTGTTGTACACACGTCCGCAGAAAGATGCGGTCTGCCGGTATATTTTGCACCTTCTCCATCGCCGTGTCGTACGCCTGATGGATGCGCTGCGCCTGCATCTCGTACAGGTCTTTCACAGCATCCCTCTGTAGAGACGAGCAGACAACGATCGCGAGAACCACAACATTTTGAGCTCACCGGTAAGAGAGGGGCCAAAAGGACAAGCGCAGCGAAAACGAAGGGTGCATGTCCTCTCTCCGGATTACTGTGTTGCCTATCATCCCAACTATACCACCAATATGAGACGTACACTAACTGCGGGATATGCCTCAAACCTCCCACAGATAATAAGTATCACGTACGTCCCAGGTCTCTGTTGCCCTCGACTGTACCGTGGTGTACAATGAATGTACACGAACACCGCGGCGGTTATGGACGTACAATCATGCGTGTGATCGCTGATTTCGGTATCCTTACGCGCCCGACATGACACTATATACTACATCACAACGTCGTGATTCGATCACATACATGCTCGCAATGTTTATCTGCTGCCGGAGAGGAGGATACCGAATCTGTCATCGAAAAATAAATGGAAACCGCGCGGTACAACATGGCTTCCCAACGGGGTGGGGATACTTGAAAGCAACACGCGCAAGACTGGTCCATGAAGTATAAAACAAAAGAAAGCAGAAAACGACAGCTGAGACTTCCATGGTGTACATATAATATGACGCTACATATCAATACACTAAATTGGTGGAGACGAAAAAAAGGGTAATCATACCTGGCATTCACGAGGAGACGGTCAAGCACCAAAATGCTGCTGAGAGATATGCCCTCTGGCTACGGAACGAAGCTCATGCCCGAAGATGGTAAAAAATCTTTTCAGAAACCAAAGCACAACCTGGTTGACTGAGATAGAAACATAAAATTCAATCATGCGCACCGATAGTCCATTAATGAATCGGTCAAATTCAATAATTCGATGAATCAAGACAATAATACTTAATTACAGTGAATTAAAATCCAACATGGACTTACGTTCCTGGTACTTAGTAGGATAATTCCTTCCAAGACGTGTTAATAATAGTTACTGCGGTTTCCACCTCCGAGGCACACGATATCCTTACGTACGTACAGCCAAGGGCGTATCGAAGGAAAAGCACGCGTCTCACCCGGCGACTGGCGTGGGCGTCAATGTCCCTCTCTCGTTGGGCTGCTTGTTCCTGGAGGACCCGCATCCTCCGCTGCACTTCCGGATGACTCCCGGCTCTGCACGGCAGGTCACGCCGCGCAAGGAAAATGCAGGGGACTTTCGAATACAAGAAGCGCCACCAGGGTACGATCTACGTCCAACGCATATTGTGCGAATATCGGTAGCATCTTGAGGTATATTTTATGGGCTTTCAGGATTTTACACCATGGCCAATGAAACTATTATAATCGGTTTCGATGACTCGGTTTCGATGACTCGAGCGCTGTCATTGATATCAGCGCCACATATAGTCAGCCAAATAATCTACCGGAGGCATGGCAGTGTTGCAGTTCCTGGGCTTCGCTTGCTGAACGTGGACTCGACGTCAAGCTAAAATATTGCAGTACATGCGCAAGTTTTGCCTAGCCTCAAGCTATAGTATTGCTATACGTACGAACGTTTTGCTTTGCCGCATACTTATTAGGCCTTTTTCGAGAATAATGTTCGCGCCCCTTCCTCCTCCCCATGTGTGTTTTAATTTTTTGTTTTTGTGTCTTCTTTTCAGCTCCGACACTCCTCGGCATGGTTTTGGTCTATTAATAGACATCTTCGTAAGGCTTGTCAAACCCCCAAGCGATAAAAAGCGGCCTGCGAAAAAAAATGTTGGTGTATGTAAACCACAACTGATCACGCTTCCTGTATTATCGCGACAATACGTCAACCAACTGCTGTCATGCAAGGTGGGCGGTCCAATTTTAGTTCTACGATATATCGTGATCATGGCACCGCTTGCCATACCGAGGTTGAAGCTCCAGAAATGACTACCGGTGAATACGGTTAGGGTGCTAAACCCGTAACCACGGCAGTTACAGCTTCATTGATGACGGCATCGATAGCGTAAACAGGACGGTACGAAGAACAACAACAAAACAACGGCGAATGGTACCCTCAAAACACACGTGGTTCACACAAACATGGCGCATCACAGCAGTATGATAACACCGTACTGCACCTGATCGCGGCTGCCTCGTTGCGTAGATTAGCGATATGCGCCTCGACAGCTTGCTGACGAAGGGGGAGGGGGGGGGGGGGGGGGGGGGGGGGGGATGGGGGGTCAACATAGTCAACGTATTACGACATTAAGAAAAGTCGACGAGATGGCAAGCAAAAGCGGAGAAGAGGAGGGGCAATGTAGGCAGATAGAGGGGGCAAGAGGGTGAGAGAGAAGAAAACAGTGAAGCGAAAGCCGAGGCCGATGATAGTAACGATCGTCGGCGTTTATTTTTCTCTGTGTAAAACCTTTCTGCAAGGATCGGAGGGAAGTTTCTTGCATACCAACGAACGTTCAAGTGTATTGCATTATCCATTGCTTCTTGGGCTGGGTGTTTATTCTCTTGCCTTACGCCTTTGGGCCGAAATGTCGACCCCTTGCTCGTCCCACACGTCGTCGAGACCGTCATCGGGGAACGCCATGCTCGGTCCTCCGGCGGAAGGCGGCAGCGTCCGCCGGTACTCCGGACCGCATGTCTGGTACTGCTGCAACGGATGGCGTTGTTGCTGCTGCTGTTCTCCACCACCATCATCACGGTAGTACGAGCCGACGTTCCACACCAGCTCCCCCACCCTGTCACCAGCCTCGCCGCTTTCCCCGGCCCCGCACTTCTCTTCTTGCCTCTCTTCGCCCTGCTCTCGGCCACGTGGCGTTGCCAAGGCGGCGGCGTCGATATTCTCTCGGTTGTCGGCCGCAGCAATTAGACCGCCGAGATATCCTGGGCGAGGTGGAGATGGTGAAGGTGGATGCGTGCGAGGGGTGTGGGGGGGCGGTGTAAGGTGCGGGTAGGCAGAGCTTGAGTTGTAAGCAAAGTGGAGGGGGGACTAAACAGGGAAGTTGGAATTGTATGCAAGGAGGAGGCAAGGGGAACGGGAAGGTATGCCTGGCGCGACGAGGGAAGTCCGTTTCTCTCTGCCGTCACAATGCGCCTTCTGCAGCAGTAGGCACCCATCCCTCTGCGTTGCCGTACGGTACGGTACAGCCACCGTGCGAGATGACTCGCGAAGATGATGAGGGGATGACGTTATGTCGCAGATTTGTTTTGTCGGTAGCTACGACTGACGGACCTATAGGTAATACCAGCAGCATCGGGCAGAGAGTTACTGCAGCTAGCCAAGGAATAACGAGCGGGAAGGCTACATCTACAGCGCACGGTAAGTCGGTGTACCACCATACGATACGATATCCTGCACACTAAACAATATACGACCGATCGCCGAAAACACTACTATTCAATAAGAAACAGGAGTTTTTCGCCGTCCTGAAAGAGTTTGGATTTCGGCTGCCTGACAAAAACACAAGCATGTTTTGTTTATGCTGTTCTCGTTCCCATTGCCCACAGCTACGGCAACACTCACCCAACCAACAGCATTATACTACAACCGTAGATAGGATCAAGTACCAACCCACCCGATGTCACAGCAGGTGCGGCTGCCTCACGAGACCAGCTGGGTGCACGAATGTATGAGATACGAAGCGTTAGCGTTGTTTCGCGTAGCGTTTTTTCGTTTGTCCAAATTTGTAGCGTGCGCTACGGTACATGGTGCCAATCTGTCCGTAAATTTAAAGTACACTTTGATACTAATATTGATGAAAAAATGCTCCTTATATTTCCGGACATAGTGTCGTATCCTACCTGCGTCCAACCGTACCAAGAAACGATCATCACATCTCAATACAGCAGAGTAGCAAGCGCTTTGAGGGTACCGCAGTCGTACTCAGGAGTTAAAGTAAGTGCGTTCCGTATGACCCTCCCTATTGCAGCAGCCCCTTGTTTATGCGGAGATTGTAATGGCACAAGAGTTGCTTATGAACATGTCTCTTCTCGCGCGTCATCCGCGGTCAGCGGGGGGTTGGGATTCAAATTTACGCGGTTCTGGCAATATCCGCCAGCGTCAGCCAAGCTCAAAAGGAAAGAACTCTGTTTTTTTCGTCTTATAAATACACCACGAAGGAGACCGCGCGTCGGGCATGCGGTCCCCCTACCCTTGGGAGAAAGCACGGCACACATACCGACCCTCTCTCTCTCCCTCTCTCTTTCTCTCACCTCGCCCGGAGTGGTTGGAGTGGTCTGCCATTGCGATGCGTGTACTATGTACCCGTCAGGCTTCACCTCCCAACAGCAGCAGCAGCAGCAGGTAGAGACTGGTTCCCGGAGATACGCCTCGCAGCACGAACCACACCACCACTACCAGGCTTTTGTACGACAAAGAGCCAAAAGTGAAAAGTCGCGAGCGTGCTTGCAATCCCAATCCTCCCGCTTGCTGTCTACAGCAATCACAGAAGAAGTGCCAGCGTTCGTCCGCGTTGTGCGTGCGCCTTGCTTGCCCTTGTATCTGGTGCTTCGGGGTGTGCAGGCAATCTCCTCCTCCCTCTATCTTCTACGTATCCCCCTGAAAACCTGCGTTGTTTGAGGTTTTTGACGTCTTTGTTACTGCAGGAGGAAGATGTAAACGCATTTGAACAGTTACATAGTACAATGGTTGTTCTACTGCTTGATAGGTATGATATGCGGAACAACAACAACATTTATTTGTTCTTCATTTTTTGTACGTACGTACGTACTCGACTTTTTCACCTCTGGTCACCTTGTACCTGGTACCTGGTACACATTTTGCTTTGACATGGTTAGGCACAAGGTATTACACAGCAGCTAGCTGCAGTATATATATATGGTTGGTACAGACTGCGGAAACGACGGATGGCATATATTAATTGCAGTTCTTCTACGCATGCATGGTAGTACACCGCAGCTGCTAGAGCAGCAGTCACTGCTACTGTGTACGAGTATTCTATCTGCTGCTGCTGCTGCTGCTGCTGCTGCTTGCTGCTAATAATATGCTGTAGACGTCTTTTTTTTTTAATCACTTTTACTTTCCTACCTAATAACTCGTAGGAGGATTTACCCTCCGCGATCTTCTGGACAAGCCGTGGTCACAGGTGTCGTCCCTTCTCCCCCCCCCGGTACGTGCCTTTTAGTTTTTATCGCGAATAGGGTTCAGCATTCCCGCTGCTCGTCGATTTTCATCGAATGTGCAGCTAACTCACTCACGCTCTCGCGCTTTCCACTAATCAATTTTGTGCAAGAAAAAGTCCCTACGCTCGGTGAGACTCGAACTCACGAAATTGATCTTGATAGGCTCGCGGACCACCTACCAAACCACCAGGGACGCCGGTGCAGACTACAAGAAGTACAAGGCACAAACCACAACCGGCAGGAGTACACGTCGTCATCATCAGAGTTTTTAAAGTTTCGTTTGGCTTACACAGGTACCTGGTAGGTAGGTAATAATAGGTGTTGCCTTTGTCCGGACCGTCAGTAATATTCGCTGCGGTGGTACGAGAAAATCCTTGGTTCCGTCTACTGCTTGTACTATTAACCTGTCATTCATATATATAGAGTGCACTCTCTACGGGTTGAAGAATCGGAACGGACACTGGTTGTGCTGCTGTTGTGCTGGATGTCGACGTATAGAAAGAACGGTGTGAAGAACACAACATACGAGCACATACATGTGGCCCATAAACAGAACTACACGGAGGATTAATACGAACGGAACGGGTCCTCATTGTTTTTTTTAGGAAGACCCGCTTGTTTGGAGATTTTTGTTGGTACCAGTCCCGTCACCACGGATATAATAAGCTCGATCCGTAAAAGAGTATACTTGGTACCTGGTATACTGGTATATACGAGGCACATTTTGAAGTACAGCAGAAACGAGAAGGCAATACTTCGTACACGTCGTGTGTTTTGCAGTTGTATCAAGAACTGCAATTTGAGATGGCCATGCTATTGGAAGGTCTCCAACCGATGAAATCATACAAGTTACGTACTCCCAAGCACTACTAACTACTAACATATACCAAAAGGTATAGTACTTCTGGTGAATGGACTCACAACGCCCAAAAAAAAAAAAAAATAGTATGTAGAAAAAAAAAGTGTTGGTGAATAAAGCAGATCGGGGATCACGCCGGGAAGCGAACTACAGGCGTCACATATATATGCACCTTCATTCCATTGCAAACAATATACAGCAGTGCATATACTTACTACTATACTGTCTTGTCGATTGTCACAATGATCACGACAAAAACGACCCGCCCGCCGTTTGTTTCCAACGATGCCCCGGAGAAAAAAAATGAAAATAAAATCTTTTTCTTCTCGACATCTTTGTTTTTTTTTTTTTTCGTTTTTTTCGAAGTTCATGGTAATTAAACGTGTTCGTAGTATCCTTCAAATATAATTTTCGGTAAAAAATCGAAAATTCAAAATAGCCATTTCAAGATAAAAAATCCCACACATCATATTAATAGTTCGCACCGACACGTACGTTCGTACGTACGTACGCGCGTACCGCAGCACGCGTCGAAGACAATAATAATAGGAAAGGTTGATCAAGTTGTCTCGCTAAATCTTGACGAAAAGAAGGGACCCTCCCCGCTTGCGTCTGAAGTAAAAAAAAAAGCCAGCATAAATAATGCAAACCCCGGTGCCGAGCCAATCCATATGCATCAGTACATACATACCTGGTATGTATATAAATAAGGGTAGAAGAGCAGTACTGTATTTTACGTAGATACACATAGTTGACCCTCAAAAATAGTCCTTCCGAGCCGTTCCCAATTCATGCGCCCCCTCCGGCCCTGCTCCTCACGCCCCCCTCACGTTCCCGCCCACCGCTCGACACGCCTCACAGGCCAACGTAAGAGGAGCGATACTTCCAAAAAGAGAAAGCCGTATAGTAGATAAGAAACACGAAGCGACAAAAAGAAGGGAAAAAATACCTGGTACAAGCTTCCACTTTGACCGTAAAAGTAAGTAATCCCCGTGTGTACACTTATATTAATATCAAACGGTTACTACATACCCGGTCAAGTTTGTACCGAATGTAGACTAAGACACTCATACACAGATAACTAACAACGCTAAGCACACAAACCAACGTGGAGAAAAAGCACAGCACAACAAAAGTCGCGCCACTTATCCTGAGAATATTCAGGGCAGGGGCCCGGGCCCCCTCCCCCCCCCCTCCCCCGTGTAACGCCTCCGAACATAGTCCCCACCAGCGGTGACGGTGAGATTTGCAGACCAACACCACCACCACCACCACCACTACCGCCGGTGGAATCGATGTCTCTGTGCATGCCACGCCGGTTGCTTGACGTCCCGCGGTCACCTCACGCAAGCCCCGTTCGTGGCCATCGCGCGAGTGGCAGTAGGCCGATATGTCACAAAACCTCTCGTCTCACACCCTCTGCCTCCTCGCGGGCTGCTTGCTCGCTACTAATAGCCCCCTCGCATCGCCACCAGACCCAACAGCAGCAGCAGCAACAGCAACAGCGACGTGACACGGCAACAACCGGAAACAAAAAAAAAAAAAAAAAAAAAACTGTCCATTCGCGTTGCCCACACACCCCCCCCCCGCCGGAATGTCTGCCTGGTCGGTGAAAACCCGACATGCTCCGTCCGGCATTGTACGGATGCGAGGGTCGCTGGTCATACGACTACAGCCATGCCTGAGATCGAGCACATCCTCTCCTATCGAGTACACCCTCCTCCCCTCCGCCTCCCTGGCTATCAACTCCTCTGGAACTCCGGGCTGGCGACCAAAACAATGATACTGTCTGTTGTTCTTTTTTCAGCCTCCTACGTACGAGCAGCACTAGCGCCCGGAAAATTTTGGGTAGGGTCATGCTGCCTGCACCCTGAGTCGCACGACTCCTTGCAATGTAACCCGGACACCAACTTGGAATCATCCGGCAATGACGCTGTATTTGTCGTCGTCGCTGGAATCCCGTCCTTTTCTTTTTATCGTCAAGCTTTTCCCGCTTAAAGATCCCCGAGGGGGTCAATAGTCACCTGTCCTGGAGGGTTGTGCTATTACGGGGGACCATAGTAAACAGGACCAAACATTGTTAGTAGAAATAGGCAAATATATAGGTTTTTATGTGTGCCATAGGTCCTGTTAACTATAGACCCCCGTAATAGTATTAATAGCGGTGTAGATCTATTAATAGAAGCATTACGATCAATAGCGACAGATTCCCGTGCGCAATGCCGCCGCCACCACCACCGCCACCACCGCCATGACCGACGAGAAAAACATACTTTTTCCTATCCACTCCTATTCCCAACCCCGCCCCCCCTCTCTCCCCTGCAAAAACATTCGGGTCTCCAAACCCCTAACGGATGGGCGACTGTACATACTTTTAGCGTATTCCTAACAGGATAATCGCCCCCATGTAATAGACGTGACCTTTCAACATCCACCAACGCAAACAGCGAGCTTTCCCGATCGATTTTTTCCGTTTCCGGTCGTCCCACACAAACCAATCCCCCCCCTATAAAACGCCTTTTCGCATATTAGTACGTTGAAGAGGTCGAAGAAGTTGGGCATGATTTGCTCCCAGATTTATCCCCCCCCCCCCCCCTCGAAAGGGGTGTATGGTCTATGTTCAACTGGCTAAGACAAGCAACAAATGAGTACCCCCTCCCCCCCCCCCCCCGAGTAGCCGAGAAGAGGTAGCACCTACATTTGCTGACGGCGGTCGTTGTTCGATGAGCTCCATACCTCACTCCGAAGACTGACTTAAGAGAAAAGACAATGGTGCCACCCTACTACGTATCGCGAAGACATCGTAAAACACACTCTAGGTATTCCAACAATATTGGATCAAGGAATCCGGTCAGTCAGTCAGTCAGTCAGTCAGTCAGACGGAAATATTCTGGCCACTGAAGTGTCAACCTTTGTCGAGTCACCCCTCCCCCCCCGCCCCCCTTCCCTTTCCCCCCCCTTCTCCCTATCAAGAAACGCCTTGTCACTAGAAGAGGTCGAAGAAGCAAGGCATACCTTGGCCCAGCTCCCACAAGGCCAGGCCAACGCCAAGCTCCTGCGCGAGCGCGATTCGTTCCTGCGCGCCGGTAAACGGAATGGTAAGCAGCGGTGGGGGGTCAGCGAGGTTGGGCGCGGGGGGTGGGGGGGGGGTGGTGGCCCAGGCGTGGGGGAGGGGAGATGCAGAGAGACACAAATTAATGGAGAGAGGGAGAGAGAAGGGGAGGGGGAGAGGTACTCACTAGTGGCTTGCCTTATTAAATAGTCGTTTGGCCATTGACCACGCATGCCATTCGAGACGGAGCGCGGGGGGGGTATTCATGCATTGCACGGCCGTAGTCGTATGACCTTAGACCCTCGCATCCCTTCAATGCCGGGACAGGGCAACGTCGGGTTTTCACCGACCAGGCAGACATCTCCTGCCCCGAGCGCGAAGCTAAATGTGAAGTGTTGGGCGAGTCGCGCGAAGGATGAGCCTGCATCCTACCAAGTACCGCGAGTACTACAGTAAAAACCGCTTGCGAAGTGGACGTTCTTGCGGTTTGGATGACATCGTTCAATGAACTGATTTGTTTTCTGGTGTGCTCGACTTCCCTCGATCCCCAAACCTCCACAGCCCCCCGCCAGCACCCCCCACCGCGCCCTCCCACCTGAATAAACGCTAGGGTGGGGTAATTGGCGATGTGCTGCTGTCCGTCCCTCCCTACGTAGGACATGAAGTGCTCCGCCGAGGCCTCGTGCCAGATCACAAACAGCGCTCTCTCGCTGCTGCTGAGCTCGCCACCGCTGGTGTTGCTGATGTCGTCGCCAGCGCTTTGCTCTCCTCTGACGATTGATACGGCGTCGTGGTAGCTGAGGGCCCGCCCACCGTCGTATCCTGTCCACGGTGAGGTGGTGGTGGTGGTGGGGGTGGTGGGGTGGTGGGGGTACTCGTTCTCATGCATGGCCGTAGTCGTATGACCATAGACCCTCGCGTCCCTACAATGCCGGGACGGAGCACGCCGGGTTTTCACTGACCAGGCAGACATCGCTTGCACCTAGCGCGACGCGCCGTGAGGTGTTGAGCGAGTCGCGTGAAGGGGTGAGCTGCATCCTACTAAGAACCGCTTTAGAGGCGGATTTTCTTGCATATGGATGACAGCATCAATGAATTGATTTAATTTCTGGTGTGGCCACTTCCAGAGACAGCAACGGGGTTACTACGCAACTGCCTCGTGGGTGCCTCACCATATACACACTACGTGATGCGATCATCCCCCTTATGCGGCGTAGAGGTTCTACCCGCAAAAAAATGATCTAACTTGACCGCCAGTCGTGGTACCCGCCGAACATAAAAACAAACAAACAAACGGTACCCTGGCTGTCTAGCTCACGCAGTGAGAGGCGTGTTTTACAGCATCGTCGCCAACCGACGCCAACCCAACCTATATAAATACCAGGTATATGTCATATACGGGGGGAGGGGGGGGGGGTAGTGGTCTTGGTGGTGTTGGTGTTGGTGGCCATAGCGTTGTTGACATTTTTCTACCGCTTTCCACGTTTCTTACCGTACAAGGGCATGCCCAAGAGAACCATGCCCTTCAGATCGTCCTCCCCCTCCCCCCCCCCCCCCCCCCCCCCCCCCCCCCCGAGTAGAAACGGCTCCACCGTCGGCCTTGCCCACGGCAGGGGGCTGTTGGGCACCCCCGCCGCCCCCGGCTCGCCCCCCGCGACGTGGTGAAAGTCGTAGGTCGTGAACGAGAAGCGATGGATAAGTGGCACCAGACGGGTCAAGGTAAAGAGGCGTCAGCACCGTCCCAGGGCGCACGGACTGCGAGAGGGGAGGGGGGGAAGAATTTCGAAATAACGGAGGGGGGCGAGGGAGGGTTGCGTGGGGTGAGTGTCGCGGTTCGAGGTGGGCCAGATTTATCCATCTTGGTTTCGTGTAAAATACCTACTTTTAATGGCGCTTAAAAAAAATATTGCCGTAAAAGCTTGAGCGCCATAAATTCAGCGCCACATCAAAATGGATATTCTGCAAAAACAAAAAGGTTAACGATCGTGTACCCTTTCACTACAATCGGTCGGCATAATGATGTCAACATCGTGTCTAGAATATGGATTTCTGAGTGCATAGATTTTGTTATCTCGGGCTGTTTTGAATCTTTGCCGGAAATCGTTTATTAAGGATACCAGAACGGAGACCAAACGAGAAAGGGCGAGAAAGCGAGTTATTGTTTCTACTCGGGACATCGTTGGAAACAAACGGCGGTCGAATTGTTGTCTTGGTTCTTTCGCTGGTAATCGGCAGTACCTACAAAAAAAAAAACGGGTTTTTGTACAATGGGGATCCCCTGCGCGTTTCGATATCATACCAGTAGGGGTATTAGGCACACACCGAAAACACCCGTTTGTGTCGACACAATAATATAGGGCTTGGACTGCTGTGGGCCTACGCACTGCTAAATAGAGTCTGCAGTAGTAGTTTACACAACAACAACAACATCGACATCGACTACTCATCCGTAGCCATATCGGTATACCGTACCTGTGTATGTGCTACCTGTGCTGATTAGTTCGAAACGATCGAGCCAACGCATAGGGAACAGCCCCCCCTCCCCCACAGATGCCCCCCCCCGTCCGTCCGTCCGCTACCTATTCTACACTGGTAAACGGTGTTAAAAACGCCTGATTATCCCCCCGTCTCGTGGCTTTTCGTCACTACAGCAGCAGGACGCGAGCTTGACCCTCGAGTCTTTACGTTTCCGTCCACACTACAGGACGCCGGGTGAGAATCGGCGAAACTGGTCCAGGGGTCGATTTCTTAGCGGAGAATGGGTGATTTGTACACTAACTTCAGCATATAGACTCCCGAATAGATCATGTTCCTGCAGTTCTCGACCTGGCCTCTTTTAGTGATTATGTTCTTGGCAGCTGTCCGATACTGCTGCATGTATTGTACTACAGTATGTTGCATTCTCCAGTACAGGTCATCCTCTACGTACGTCCTCAGTGAGCTTTTTTTCGCACTATACCAAGCAACTCGTAGGCAAGGAGGAAACGCCCCCCGAGGTTTCCACGGGAATTATCACGAAAACTCACGTACCCAAACGCCTCTTCCTGCTGCGATCGTGGCGGGGTGGGGGGCAGGGATGGACGTCGATTGCACCACAGGGTGATGCGCCCTTTCTCGTCGAGTCTGTGCGATTAATGTTTCTGTTGCGTGTCGCCTACAACCGGAGAGCATGTCAGATTAAACGAGCGGTGGCGGCAGCAGCGACGGTCGGTCGGTCGGTCGGGCGTGTGGGGGGGGGGGGCGGGGGGGGGAGAGGTGCAGTCAAGGTACGCATGCCTTCGAACCGGAACGCTTTTTACTCGTCGCGCCGGCTACGTGGGCCTCGACAGGTACAGATCATCTCGCTACGAAGCGGCTATGGTGTTTTATCCTGCGTTCCATATGCGCCGATGTTGCTCTTCCAAGTGTTTTTTTTCGCTGCCGTATAACCTATTACGTAGTAATACCCCCCCCCCCCCCCCCAGCTCGTCGCTCCGTCTCGGAAGGGATGCGTGAGTTTTATACATTTCTTTAATCGCTGAGATATCGCTTTGAAGCAGCTTCCGAAGTCCCCATCGATCGATCTTAGGCCGCGTTCGCCCAATCTCTCCGCACAACGGAAAAAGGCAATGCTTAGCTCGACAGAAAGTGCGAGTCGGAGGCCTTGCACGCCTCATGCCTTTTTGTCCCCAGCTGCGAGCTGGTTGATGTTGAAAGACGGAAATTCTCTCCCTCACGAATGCCGGCAGCAACATCTACTCGAATGGCACATACTTGGTATCATACTGACCGCTATCATTAGCGGAAGAGGGTGACATGGTCGGGGGGGTTTTAATTGAGGTCCTGGAAATGGCGCTAATGCGTGGCGAAAATGTGCCTGGACCAACCGCGGGTCTTACATGCGGTCAGGTCAGTAACAGGCGGGCGTTTCCACAGGAAGAAGTGTTTTATTTCTTCTTTTTTCTGACAGCTCAGGCTCCAGGTACTCCAAGGAATGTCTTTACATATTTTCGCGCGAAACATCGAATATCTGACCTTCTTATGTGCATTATTGAGCAAAATACGTCTACAAAAATCGATCCAATACTGAAACTGAGTACGACAAGGCAAAATCTATTTTTTTTCACTTTTTTCCGCACAAAATTCCGAATATCTACGGGGCGTCTTAGAGAAGACCCTGGAACTTTGTACAAGTATTATTTGCGTCCTTCCCGAAGGACTGACGCCAGGCTTTTTGTGTATTTCGTTTGTTTTACCCGAAAATATTTGGTTCATATAAGGTGGTCCACATTTGGCCGAACAAAACCAAAAACGAAAAATCGGGCAACAAAAAAATCGACCTTGCCCCCCCCCCACCCCCCGCTCCCCCCCCCCCCCCCCCCCCGTCTCGCCAGGTGTTCATAAGGACTCCTACAAGCCGTTAGCAAACTTTCACGGTCTGACACGAAAAAACGGTGTGGACTTTGGCCGCGCAATACATTTCCGTCGTGTAACTTGAACCAGCCTGTATGGTGCACACATACACAAGCACGACAACCATCTTTGTACGGGTTTTGTCGAAAAGTGCCCCGACAACTTCCTGGCCGTTTATACGGGTTTGAAACCGTTGAAAACGGAGACCTAGCGCTGTTGTGCAGCCTTCCAATACGTAGCCGCTGCCATTCTCTCGCGCAAGAAGGCCCCAGCTGAGAAATACCTGATGTACGAAAACAATCGGATGGGATGAGGGCTGCATGGCCGAAAC
>JASSKH010000163.1:0-88706 GCA_031763025.1 Macrocystis pyrifera | reverse complement strand
AGCGTTTGCTGAAAACAACAATGTTCTCCCTCCCGGCTGCTTGATACATGCACAATACCGTTCGGTCGTACAACTGCCCGACGAAGCTCTCGACTCCGTTCATGCCGTCACCGCTACAACCACCTCCCCTTTCCCATTAACCAAATATGGCGCGAGCTGAGGGTGTGAATATATGGCAGATTCAGCCCCGTCTTGCGCGGGCTCCTAGCTCTGCGGAACGCGTCGCGTTTTGTTCGTTTGTTCGGTTGATCAATCGATTGCATGTTTGCACGTATGCTTGATTGTATTGCTCGTATAGACACACTTGAAATATCGATTGGCCTCTGAAACGGTTTCATCATGCTTTCATCACTGGCGTTGCGAGCTCGGGAAAACGTGCGTCTGTAATATCCATATTTCGCGTATAAATGGGACTATTGACTTTCACAACTGTTTGACATCCCAGCCTTCCATTCCACGCGAACCAATAAAATTTTGACGGGCTCGCAAAATTAGTGCTCACTACCGTTTTTGTACTGCGTTCGATACTTCACTTCGGTACGATCAGACTCGGGACGAGTTCGCTTGGAGTGGGCAAGGCGGTTATATCGATGTATACTGTGAGGTGTTCTACGATAGAGTTTCACCCTAAACGTTTTGAGGCTCCTCAATTGAGGAGCTCCACACCTCAACCAAAACCTGGCGTCAGCAGAAATCAATATGCACCCCGATGAATAATCCCATGGCCCAAGTATACAATCACCTCATTGTTCGAAACAACACTGGCATTCCGACGACTTTGCCTTAAGGAGCCCCGTCATTCAGAAATATTTCAGCGGAACTGTGCTACCTCTGTCGTAGAACGCGGCCTATTTAAATGTTTAAACGGAGATTTCTCACGCTCAGCTTGCTGCTGAAGTACGGCTAGACTGACACGATCATGGTCTGGGTGCGGTAGATATATCGCGGGCTGCTTTGCTCGTGCGTGTATATTGTTGGTCAGCTGCGATTACTGACACGGTCGTGTCATCCATCACCGTGACGGTTGTTGCCTGGTTGGACGCGTTTCATGTACACAGTCTGGTGGATACGGCTGCCTATGGTCGCGGAACATAGATGGTTTGTCAAGTCCCACGCGGCTCGCCCTTCTTGGTTCATATACGGTTTTGATATGGTGGCGTCAACGCGGCGATATATATGTTGGCTGTCAACAGATAGTTCATGCACGAGCGGCCTAGTCACGGGTGTTCTCTGGCCGCAAGATACATACAAAGATTCTGATGTCACGGGTGTGTCACAGTTTTCGTTGTTAAACTGCTGAAACACGGCGATTCTGCAAAAGGTTGTTCCACCACGGCAGCGACAGGAAATTCCAGTGAAAACGCTTGCCATGTGGATTAATTGTCCGCCTGTTGTAGGGTGGCGTTAGCAGTAGGTAGCATCGCCGGCGCTTCCCACTGCTTGAAACGGGAAATACAACCACCGCACGTACAAGTTGACAACGCATTTCACACCGGCAACGATGCGTCCCTCGTGTCTCTCAACCTAACCGGGCGTGCGTCCTGTATGTCCTTTGTGGGACGTAATGGGTTGACAGCCAGAGCTATGATGGCTGTGATGAAGTCGCGGTAGCTATATATATTGGTCACGTCTCGCGCGGGTCGTGTGATAGCGAACATGATTTAGTTTGCGCGACGAGGACGATACGACATTTAATCATGTTTGATACACTATAGTGACTGCCTGTCCTAGCCTGCAGCGAGCTCTGCGGCCCAGGCCGAGTAGAGGGCTCGCTTACCAAGTCTGTACCAAAAAACTAACGGAAAACGACACCATGAAGAACGGGGATGAGAAAACAAATATCTCATTTCACAGGATGATGTCGGGGCGACCACGAGGAGTGCAGCATCGGTGGCATGTGCATCGTTGTTGCGGTGTTTATACTACTAGCACGAGCTAAGAGAGCGCTGTCACAGGTGTCGTCGCTGGCTCAAGCGTGTAAAGCTGGCTGTTACACTCGTCGGTACCTGCTCTTGAAGACAAAGGCTGTTCCCGAGTGACGATGGCAACACCCCTTTGGCTCTAAATTGATATACTTTCGACCAAGGAGCCGGCTTCGCAGGCCCGTGAGGGGAACGGCCGTAGACGGTATAATCAACGCCAGCGGCTGAAACGCGGTAGACGTGCCACGGAACTGTATGCATGCGACCTAACGCAGTGCACGGGTGGGGATATCTAGAGGAGCCAACAATGGTGCTCTTGACAAAAAAGTGGCATTAATAAGCGGCAATAACCGATTTACTTCTCCTATACGTATTACGGAAGTTTTCCTCGTGCACTCTTGGGTAATGGTGTCAAGAAAGTTTCGGTGAAAGCACGGAAAAGCCGGAGACATCCCAGCACAGTTCAGGGGTCTACAGAGAGTACAGGAAAAGAAGGAAACAAGTATGGGCAGAACAAGTGGCTCGGGAAGGACTTCTCAACTAATCCAGTAACTCTAGAGAATGATCGATGAAGGTGCAGATAGATACTATTAAAAGAACATAATCTAGAGTCAACAGTTGGAGCAACGCAATGGCTCAATAGTTGGAGCAACGCAATGGCCCAGACGTTGTTCCAAATGTCGAAGCCGAAACTCGTGGCTTAAACGTTGCGCACGAGAGCGATCGCCTTCAACGCACCAAGACACCTAAAGCAGACCTTCAGCTGAGAGTTTTCACCATCCAACCCGCCCGGCTCAAAACGTATACCAGATACGGACTATATACCAATAGGTGTTTCGTGTATAGTCATTTATTTGGGGGGGGCTACACCGCGCTGAGAACGCGGGGGCTTTTGTCCTGGGTGAGGTCTCCCTGTTTCTGGGCAAGAAACCTGAACTGATCAAATACTGACCATAAATAGTCGATGAACGTGCAGACGAATATTTCTGTATCGCAAATGGACAGCACAATTAATCGTTTATCGGCAGGTTCGTGGTTGATGATTGGCTGGCAATGCGTCCATGTGTTCTGCTAGCGAACTAAAATTTCAATTGAGAATTTACAGGGCTGTCCTTACATATATAGTGAGTCGTGAAAGCCGGAAAAGTAGTGACTGGGGTTTTGATTCAAGCGTGCGATTCATTGGTCTGTTTCGACCTACCTTCCAGTATATTGTACAGCGCTTGATGATCCATGTGTGAACACGAATGGCGAAAACACGACCAGAGAGATAGAGAAATCGCCAACCTGCTGTGCTCCGTTTTCTTTTATACGTAGCATTAGATTTACCAAAGCGCTTCTCTTGTGCAAGCTCCTGAAGTACTATGGCTGTATTCATGCATACACTCCAGTATACATGTACACCACAACATCGGACCCAGATAGTACAAACCCAGCGGCGACGACACATGTAATCTAGTCGCATCGTTCAATATATTCAAGCCAGGGGATGTTGATATCATATACAATACAACGAGACACAGTTTCTGTGAAATTTCGGATTGAAATTAGCCAATTGGTTTGTCTGTTTAGGATATTCGCCTGTTTGCCTTTGATGAACATTACCAGGCATTTTTGGTTGAAGGCGGAACAAACTCGAGTGGGCGTAAATTCGACTGAGGGGATCTTCTAGAGCAGCGCTCATGAGCACCTGCAATCGGGTATCCTTGACGATCTGAACGATTTGAAACACCAATTGTTTACTCTTCGAAGTATTTTCATTGTAAGGCCGACTGATGGGGTTAAACCTGTTCGCCCATCTGCACTTCGCCTACGTTTGATGTTCTTGCTGGTTTCGACCACACGAATGACGAAGATATATATACCTACAAAACTATGTAGTACTCAAGCGTATAGATGAACAATCGGGCGGCAACAAATTATACAGAGGAAGCCTAGGCACTCCATCCCAACTGCTACACGTTCTGCGCCCTTTATTTTTCCTCTATTTAGACCAGACGATAGTATACAATAATATTTATACAGCGCTTACATTTTCAGGTGGAGAATCGCATTGAGCGGGGCCGCCAGACCAGGTTCATTATACATCCGACCTAGGTGTCACCGACCGGTTAGCAATGAATGAAAGAGCTTTGCGCCCTTCCCGCATCTAACGCCTACCAGGGTATGACATTTTTCTTCTCTGTCTTCTACCACCGCCACGAACGTCCTACCTGGATTTCAAGAGATCAAAGCCCAATTACTCCGTGAATCTATCGCTTGATCACTTCCCTACCAAGAGTTTTTGCTGGACACGTACAGTGCCTAGAGCACACGATAAAGAGTTCTCAAACGAGCTATATGCAACAACAATGGTACTGCACCCTCTGCAGTAGTTCCTCATTGAACTGACAATAAAACACTTTCTGTTCCATCAAAAACGACGTCGAAATATTCCTAGGCTTTCGCGGGGAAGCACAATTACTGTCTCGAGCGTGCCAGTTCTGTGGTGAAGGCTGCTGTTGACAACGCGATCGATCGTCCTTTATTTATTTCCAACTTGGGTGTAGTGCCTCAATACGTCTCCGTGAGGCGACGAAACGCCTGGAGCATGTGAATCCAATATGTGGTGCTTTGTTTTCATTTGTATTATGTATCACTGCGACTTTGCTTTCCAACAAGAAATTTCCATCGAAGTAGTTACATGCCCCCCTTTCAAACGATGGCGACGGGCGTCCTTTCTTACCTCCACTTGTCGAGGCCGAGTTCTGTGTAAAGATGGCCATACCGTCGATGTCGATCTTCGAATCCAACGATGCGTACATAGCACCTGGAGGTAACAAACAGTGAAACGATGGGACGTTGAAGAATCGCTTTGACAACAACGTCGGCAGTGCACGACCTTGTCCACAACCACGTCAAGCCCCTCTGCAAGTAAAATTTAGAGACAAAGAGCTTTGGCCGATTGGCACGGTGTTGGCACCGAGGGATAGGGTGAGGATAAGAAGAGCAATGAAACAATGCATCCGGCATACAAGACATTGTAAACATCGCCACGTAAAAAGGGGGACACCATATAAGTTGTGCATAATATTTTCAAGTCTGCATGGATGAGGAGAGGGACGGTATCCGATCGGGCGATGGAGAGCATCATTGTTCAGTCTGAGTGTGTGGTACGGACAGCTGCAGAATGGTGCATAGGTTTTGTTTTTCTCTCGGGCGCGTTACCGCAGGCGGTTTGACCTCGACCCCAGTTTCGTTCCAAGAGAGGGCGGTGTAGTTTTGCGTCTCGTACAGGCATCATTAGAACCGTCTTGTAGACCAGGTTTCGATCCTTTCAAGATGTTGTGATAAGACCCTAGGTTTTGCTGAGTGGTCGTCGTAGTATTGAGGGTGTCGTAAAGGGATTCGTGGGAAGGTGTAAGTGAAGCCCGAAACGGGCGAATATCAGAAACCGTATCAATGCAGGGAAAAAACTACACAGGCGGATCTATACATGCCATTCAACGAGAAAACATTAGATACACACGGGTTGTTGTTGGTCAAGAAATGGACAAAATAATAACGAGTCCAGTTTGCAGTTCCGCTCGGTTCGTCGACGAAACCAGGCATGAAGTTACTGTGCCCTGCCTCAAGCATTCATGTAGCTGCGGACTTGACGAAAGATAAATATTCACGCGTCACGAGTCCTACATTGATTCGTACGAAGTCACACTTCCGCGGTATTTCCAAAGCAACGCACAGCGAAGGTTCGCACTACAACAGCATCAGCAGCAGCAGTACAACAGCAGTGTTCGTATACTGATAGCATGTGTGCAGTGTTCACCATGTCGCGCAATCGAGTGATCGTGGTCTCGTGTTCATTTTGTCTGGTGCAATAGGTTGGGAAACCTACCCGTGACCTCGCGAGTCGTGGCGAGCAGTCAACAATAATCAATCTCGCACGAGCACGAGAATCTTCTGTGTGTTGAGAATCTCAAAAAAATTGAAATCGCCCGTTTTAGATCAACCTTAGCAGCAGCAGCAGCAGCAGCAGCAGCAGCAGCAGCAGCAGATACAGCAGCAGCAGCAGTAGCAACAACAGCAGATACAGCAGCAGCAAAAATAATACACGTCTGACGAGCGTCATATATGTTTCACTTAGCCCTTTGACGTACACCACACGCCTGACACCGAGCACGTACGTGACAACAAAACTGGCTTCCTCGGTCCGTTACCTCTGCATGCTGCTTCTACCTGGCCAGTAGCAGTAGATGCCCTAAGCCGTATATAACACGTAGCCTGTACATTTACAAAATCAATTATTAATAGTAGTTGTAGTAGTATACGTAGTACCAGGTAGTTTGTAGCGTGCATGCTGCTTCTGTCTTTACTGCAGTACATTTATCTGCGTAGTAGTGGTAGTGGTGTACACTAAGAGTAACAGTATAGTAGTCATGCCCCCAACGCATGGTATCGCTTGCATGCTACGTCACCGTTGTATGGGAGTTTTAGTACTTTAGCACCAGTAATATTAGGTACTCTAGTTTAACTGATAATATTTACTCATGCTTTTTTTTACCTATACTGCATCTACGTATTACTGGTGGTGGTGTATAGTAACAGGTACAGCAGTCTTGCCCCAACCCATGGTACCACGTGATTATTTGACCCGTCTGTTTACCATGAGGTTGTCTGTTCATTGTATGACCGTTAGGTCAGCAGTAGTACTTAGTAGTAGTATATATAGTTAGTACTGGTGGTAGCAGTGTACCAGCTAGTATTTCGAAGAGTGCATGCTGCTTCTACCTGCACTACCTCTGCGTAAGAGTGGTAGTGGTGTATACTGGCGGTATATTAGTCGACCCATGCAACCGCGTGCATGTAGTGTAGAATCGACCACAGAAAGAGTAAAACCGAGTTCCTGCCGACTACTATTAATAATTACTCTTTCCTTCGAGCAATACGCTAACCCATGGCTCCCGTTTCCGACAAGAACAGCTATACTGGTGTTACCTGTGACTCTTTTTTTCGCCCCGCGACGCCCCCGGGACTTCACGTCACCCACACCCCAAAGGGACTTCACGTCACCCACCCCCAAAGGGGAACCTTGTACACACTACGTGACACGATCATCTTCCTCGTGCGGAGCGAAGGTTCTCCCTCCGCCAACCATATTGACGGGAAAAATATATCGGTAAACGCTACCCTGGCTGGCTAGCTCACTAAGTGATAGGCGTGTTTGACAGCGTCGTCGCCAATCGACGCCAACTTATATATACCAGGTATGTATTATAGGCGGGGGCGACCTGGGGAGGATTTTACAACTACTAATAGTACGCGAGGGTATCTCAAGCTACATTGCAAAGTTGCTTCCCTTATGGCCAAGCGCCGGGGACAGAACAAAAGTCACGCCAAACCAGCGTGGCGCGTGGATGCACCTTCCATCGCCTCAAATAGATTCCAAAGTGGCGGCGATTGCCAGTTATACAAGTAAGATCTCTCCTAAAAAGATGTGTTTATGGTGTTTTCGTTCGAGCATGGCGATTGCAGCGGTCGTGTGTCGATGAACGGGGGGCGGGTGCAAATCAGCGTTCAAAGTATGGTATTGTCGTCCGCAACCCTAGGGTGCCACGGTTGGGAATAGACTACGCGGAAACACGTGCGTAAAGTTTGAACCGAGGACGTTGCGAAGGCGTTTAAACAGTGTCACGTTAACCTAGGGGATGCACGTGCACTAGACGCGGGCGGTTGAGAAAGTGAACTACATCACGGATTATGAGCGTAGCACGTGACAAGCGCGCAACGGTGGAGATATTAAAAATCGTCTTTGTTGGGGAGATATTTTATGTTACGCAACTAACGAGGTGCACAAACAAGTGACAGCTGAAGCTTGATACAGAATGGCATGGGCATATGTTAATTCAACAATCAGATTCCAACGTACTGGGTAGTTGCACAGTTGAGGATATCGTCACAAATATGTTCCTAGACCTGAAGTATGCGACCCCTTTCTGCAGTAGCACGGGTCATGGCATGAATCGTACGGGAGATGCTATTTCATTGCTTGGGAAGGCACCTCAACACCCAGTATGTACGTGCCTTGAAGCCAGTAGTCCCTATTTCGAAATAATGTTTGATATCCGGGGTGACGTTTAGGGTCGGTGGTGCACCGCAACAATTGCAAAAAAACATGCACAGCAGCAAATACGCACCATCCGTGGTGGGGCTGACTTGTTCTTTCCAGTAACAGTCGCTTCACGATAGGGGAGGCGGTGTCGTCTCGAGCCCGTACATATTGGAATATATATGAACATGTGTTGGTCACCCAGACCAGGGGTTGGCCACAACCAAACCATGAGTACACAGTGACGCGTCCGCATCCAGATTGTGTTTTCATCATGGCATTGGCCAGGAGCAACGGATGGAGTGCACGATGATACATAAACAACAGGGGCTGTATACGACATCAACGGGAACGGTGTGCGCTCATACGTGGCACGTAGATATTCCACGCAGCGCATTGAACATGCATTTGACAAAATTCCATGATTTTTATTGATTCGAAATGCGGCGGTAAAAAGTGTCGAATGTCTTGTAAGCGTTACAAACTGATGGGATAAACCGGCACAGGTACTATTGATATCACTTGTGATTAGCGAAACTCCCGAGCAGGCATTTCCACAAATCTGTACAAATCACGTTCGGGAGATCAAGAAATGTTTTACAGGCCCTCTATCGAGAAGCAGTGTTATTATTAATAGTAAGCAGTCACCGAATATCACTGCCGCATTATACGCAACTTTAGTACCTACACAATTACATGTCAGCCTCACGACTCTGCCCTGTCTGTTGGGGTAGGGTAGGCGATGTTAATGAAGTGTTTCATAGAGGCATTTACAGTAGGCACGGACGTGTGCGACGATATAGGTAGCTAGGCGCCGAGTAGCTCAGCGGTAGATTACCCTCATATACTTGGCAAGGCACGGTTAACCCCTCGGGGCCTTCAGAGGGAAATATGGCTATACCAGGTATACCCGCGCACATCTCTAGTTGACGATACTGCAGTGGAGGCGTACGAGCGACTGCGTGCAAATCTCCCGCGGCGGGAAGAACATTCGAATTCAACATACTTGGCGGCGGTGGACAAGCAACACAGGCGGTTTTCAGGTGCATACGAGTTCATCCTCACACTCCCTACCGAACATATGTAGCATAGTATACACCTGTACATGACAAAGAATAGCGTATACGAACACCGACATAAAGACGACCAGCATGCAGCAGTGGAGCAGCAGTCGAACCATTATTTCCTTGCTTTTGTTTCAACTTCAGCAGAACACGGCACATTCCGAAGCGATGACTTCTTCGTACCGTAGAAAAACGGAACAAAATGTATACATATAGTACACTCCATATACATCAAAATACTGTGCATTCACTTCCAAGCTCGTCAGGCGTACGGAGGTACCTGAAAAGTTCGTAGCAGCGATGGAAACATAACCGAGGTCATCGTGTAGGTATCTAGGTGACCCCGGATCTGAGTCAACGTGGTGCAGCGAGGAATAGTGGGATGCGTTACACGTATTTTTTCTTTGTTTACCTGGTTTAATGCCGTTAGGGATACTACAAGTATAGGTTTATTCCCTTTCTCTATAGAATCTCAGTTAGGCTCCAGAAGCACATCCTCCTCGTGGGCTACAGTAGCGACGGGCAGCAGCCGCGGCAGATGTGCCACAAGGGCTGCAGCTTGGTAAAAATGCCAACTCTTAGAAGAAGTGGCACAGGTAAAACAGTCACACCAGCAACGCAAATCAAGTACAGCAAGTATAGCGCAGTATTATTTTACGATGCCGCCGATCTCTCAATGTATGTATTGGATATGGGGGAGGCCTCATGCCCCAAGGCTGCAGGCCTCACCCGAGATGCACGTCGCGCTGATTGCGCTATCAGCGCGACGACCATCCTTAGGATTGACATGACCGTGCAGAAAAAGACTGCTCCTACACTTGTAGGGTGGGTGGGAAGGTCTGCATTTTTCCCCCTGCATCTATCCCCCTGTTCTCGATGCTAGCTCGTCTCTGCCGGAATAGGCGTACGACGTTAACGAATTTGAGGAAAATAGCACGAAATTATGGAACCGAGGTCACGGTGATTGTTCAACGCTTTTACTTCAGTATTGTTGTACGCTGTCGCCGATCACTCAATGTAAGTGACAGGTATTGGATTAGGGTTAGGCCTCCTGCTCCGGTGGGTTGTCGTACTCAGAACGTTGCTGTGTTCTTGTAGTATGACTGGCCACCGTCCGCGCGCTGTGTTGTCTCACCCAAGCATTTTACGACATATGCATCAGATATACTTTTTTTCGCACGCCGAAATATCTAAGTCAAACGCTGCGGACAGCGGGAGGTCGCCCATTGTGGCAAAGGTGTGGTCCCACTATCTTTTGGATGTCGAGCCCCGCGCACTCGTCGTCGCCCCAATACGTCTTCCACCGCGTGATCTTCATAATTTCGTCAACCAGCATGCCCGCTAGAGACTTGTTGACCGAGCCTCTTACGCGAAAAGAGTGCGTAGTGAAGTGGTCGGGCATTCCCGCCTCTGTGAAATGCTCCTGCAGCCCCACCGTCACGAGCTGCACCGACTTAGTCACTGATCGCCAGCCCCCGCCGGCAAGGACTCCGGGGAACAGGTGGACCTTCGTCGAGTCCCATCCGACACTCTGGGCTGGGAAGATGTATTTCGTCACCCCCAGGAACGCGCAGACTGATGGGGCATTCCTTCTCTGCCGATACTACGACTGCTTCCGCCGCCCGACGTAACGTTTTCTATTCCTGAAAGTTGAAGATGAACCGATGGGCTCTGATACTCGCAACAGCTGTGACCCCATTGTCAACGAAGATCCGAACACCCGTTTAATCAAGATGAGAGCCGAGAAAAACATTACCACCTCGGGTGATCTCGATTCGTGCGGACGTAGGCCTTGCAGCAAGCGGGCGAAGTCATGTACCAACCACGTGGCTGCTTGCATAACCGGGACCCCAAACTATTATTCCGTGATGCTTACACACGTGAGGTAAGACTCCACCAGGGCTAGGGCAGGGTTCCGTCGATTCTCGATGCAGTCTCATTTCTCCCTTTTCCCAAACCGTTTCTTCGTCACCACCCGCAGCCTTGACAAAAACTTTTGTCGATGGACCCGGCTACGTACTGTTTCGAGCATCCGCGTATGGACTGGCACACGTCTCCCTCCGTGGATCCCACGCATGAGCACGACGCGACGTGCACACACGTCGTCCCGCGACATTGCGAACCGAGGCAGCCACACCAGTCGGACAAGTCGCTGTCCGTCGCGGTTTGCCCCCCGCGGCACCCTTCCGAGTATGCCAAGAGAAACATGTCGAACTCATGCGGTACCTTACTCTTGCGTTGTTGACCTGGTCGACCTTCTTGCCTACTATGTCCGCCCGGCGGACGAGGAGCTTACCGGTGTCAATCACTAGGGGCGGCGCATGAAATCACGCGGGACCGGTGGACCTCGGTACCGACGAGGTCCGATGTGGTTTTCCTCCTGCACTTGCCTCACTGTTCCCGCTGCTAGCTCGTCTCCGCCGGAATGGGCGAACGACGGTATCGATTCTGAGGAAAACCCCACTGTTTCGGAATCACGTCTTGTATCCAATCGGGGTTTTAGTGATTGTTAACGAATGCAGTGCTGCGTCACGCGTTCACGAGCTCTGAACGAGTTTTTTCAACTCGTTGTTTGTATATGATGGCGTTTTGTTGTAAAATATATTCATGATGAACGTGTCAAACCACCAGTTTCAGACTGGACGTCATCTACTGCAGCACAATACCAAAAACGGTAGCACGGTTCTTGCTTATCCGCAACATAAACCAATACCCACAACAGTTAGAAAGCCAGCGAGCATGTACAGTATTAAGCGTACAAACGATACCAGTCAAATCGTCATTTCCTTGAATAGCGTTGTTTACCCAACCACCACCCAAACAGGACCGCTAGCAGTCAGTAACGATTCCTCCAGAGTGACGGCGATGCAGGCGGTTCTTAGAGCTTGTAAAACATGCGGAATATATTTCAGGCTCGTCTGTGTGATGAAATTAGGTTTTTCAGCCCGCCCGTACATGCCGATATCGAATCATTTGGTGGAATGGGCACGAACACGTCCCAATGTGGGAGTTCCCGGCAATATAACGGGAATTATTGTGTGCCAGGGTTGATGTGTCATCACATGGATGGACGGATAGAACATAATTGGCATTGCTGTCATAACGGTTTGGGACACATGGGGGATCAGCATCCAAAGAAGGAAACGAATATATATATATATGCCAGCATACACCAAATGTAAATTAGCTGATTCTCCTTAGGTGTGATGACATAACGCCGACCTACAGCGGCATCTCGTGGGAACACGCGTCTACGACCAACTGCTATGGCAACTTTTCAAGGTCTCTAAGAACTGCATAGTTTTCTGTAAACCTGCGACTAACTCGGCGTGACAGGCGAAAACAACGGTAGACTCTCAGGATTCTCTTCTTAGTCTTCCGTTTTTCCAGCGTCGTAGTTTGACTTTTGGTCCATATGGGCAGTTCTGAAAACATAGCGATTTTCCATACAAAATCATCAAAAACCTGTAGCCTCTGGCACCGGTTCTGACAAACAATGGTATTTGGGACCCTCCAGAGGGAACGGATTGACTGCCCCAAAATCTATCTCAGACTCCGAGGACACGGAAAACTGTTCTTAACAAATCTCGGCGAACTCCGGGGAGAAATCTGAGTTGACTTGTTTACGGGTGTTTTTAACTGTCCCGTCGCGGAAAATGCCTATGCCGGACACACAAATTCAGTTCCCGGAACCTAGAAATAATTCCTTTGGATACATGGTCCAATAAACGGGAGGTTTCGACATGACGCCGAGATGCTCGCATTAATTTCACCCGGGTACGTGCGTAAATGGAGGGACGCATCAACAACAGTAGACATACATGTGTAGGAGCGGTGTCACGGGTTGCTTACGTTCCAAACGTTAGATTCCGACGCCCTGCCACGAGGACAAGCACTGGCTAATTTAGACAACGAGGTGGCGTTCCAGGGACACCGAAGAGCAATGTGAATGCCTGACCACCACGCACTCCCTGCGTGTATGAGGCGCAGAGAGCCAGTCGTTGGCGGGGACGACCGTTGGCGAAATCACAGAGATCAGGAGGTGGAAGACGAAAGCAGTAGCGAATTTCAACCTCCGGTTGACCACATGTACAGTGACCCCACCCTCAAGGAGAGAACGGAACCTCGACTGTGAGGTCACGGTGAATCTTCACCCTCTGTAACTGTCGAAAAATACGTATCCGCGTTCGCGCCGGTGTATGCCCGATGTACAACACTACATAGTTGCGAGTCTGACTGAGAAAAACGCAGCTCCCGGAAAGTCGACAAGGACGAACTAGAGTAATATACTAAAAGAGGTTGTGGTGAGACCCCCTGCTTCGGAGCGAAAGTCCTCCTTCAATCCAATGTGTACACGGAACGATCGGTCGCCGCCTGAAAGAATGCTGCAATCAAATCGGGAGAATATAAAAAAAAAAACTAATCATGCCAAAACAAATGTTAATCCCGATTTTGTTCGAATTCCAGAGACTGTCTGGGTGAGACTGTGACTCCGTCGATGCCCCACCACCTTGCGCAAACAAGGTACGCGGAGGCAAAATACAGAGGTTTCCACCCATCCTACAAGCTGGGTAAACATTTTGTTGCACGGTTCTTTCATCCATCACAGAAGCCAGCGCCGCGCTGAGGACGCACACATGAGGAGCTTTTCCCGGGCGAGGCCCCCCAGCATTGGAGCAGGAGGCCTCATCCATTGCGATACTTACAGCGAATGATCGTTGGCAGCGTACAATTCCTATGTACCAGGCAGGAGTTAAAATCGAAGCTGGTAAGTTCTCGGCGAAACGAGCTCGAGACATGCATTCTCCATACAGCTTGAGCGCTAATAATGCTCGAACTTTGTACAAGACTGCTCATGAGCGGTAACTCTGAGAAGGGAGTAGCAAACGATGTCAGAGCTACGGCCTCCATCGACCATCCGCGCGGGTGGAATCCGTTGTGGATGGTGCCCAATTTCGCTTTCGCTACAAATGATGTGAATATGTGCGTGAATAGCAATTACACATATCCAACCCTTAGAAGCCTGTATAGTTCCTTATTGACACCACGATACTGGCAGCGGTGTGGCCACCGCGGTCGAGCGATCACTATTGCCAAATATCGGTGTCTGAACGGTTCGGACAAGTGGAATTTCCCTGCTGTATGCCGCGATGAGGGGCTTCCGTCAGGTGTGGCCCGACTCGCTTCGCCACAATTTAGCATACGTTGGAAAAGGTGATACTGGCGCCTTTCGTCGATGGTTTGAAGCTGTAATGCAAGATGCGCACAGTCCAACGATTGGAAAGGTATGAATATAGTACGGTACCATATCCCCAAGGCAACCAGTAACCCGAACGGTACAATAGCCCCAGTATTCACCGCTGACAATGTTTCCGCCCCACCCCCTCGATCTACGACCCTTCTAACTACGCTTGAGTGACCCAAGCGATGCTTGCTACCTTCTTCGCACGTTGCTCTTGGATTCAGCGGTCATAGTCCACTGTTGTTTCCTTTTCCACGCAACCGCAGACAAAATCATCCCGTCAACTACATCACCCCCACAATCGCGTTCATATACTTCTTAACGGTAGTATTACCGCCAGACCAACGACCTGAAAAGCACAAAACGACACTACGTAGAAATGTTTCGCATCCATTATTTGCAACCGTATGTAGCAGGCGTTGGACAAATATGTGGGTGAAAGCATGATCAGTACTGGGAATGCCGAGTGCTAAAATCTGCGGATTGCAGGAGAGTGAAACGAGAAGACAGTACTTCAGCCGATGGTCAGTACCGTACCTGAAAACTCGTTGAAGACAAGTATACACCCGACTCTCATCGGGGCCACCAACCAAAGTCGTAAACTGCTCATTTCCAGCGTCGATGTCATCGTCCTCGAACCAACAACAGAGAACGCAAGACTCGCTCGCACTGTCCTCCGCTAGGTTCTATCCATGAGGTCTGTAACATTGTCGAAAGTGTACATGCAAACTGTTTGAAATTGTTCCCCGCCCTCCGCAGCAGGTGCGGACTTTCCCAGCAGCCGTTTTTTTTTTCGCACGAACAGAACCGAACCAACATTCCAATCGGGAGGCCGACCATCCCACCTCAACCCCCCATATGCTAAACGCGTACAGTTAAGAGATTTCATTGAGATATATGCAGTGCAAACAACACCGTACTACAGCCGGACCACAGAAGGAACTACTGTACACAACTGCACGCGTTTCTTACTGCGATTGTTATTTCTCTATTTTTCTAGCGAACACACAAAAGCAAGTCTAATATCAAGAGGCGGCAAAGACATGGATTGACTGATGGACGCGGGCTGTGTGGTGCATGTTACTTTTCCCAAGCACGGTCGATTGAACCTTATCGTTTTCCCCTGAATTGAGTTTCGTTGGTGCTCTTCAGCACCAAATGAGGACTCGCGGGGATATTAATCGCCCAAAATAGTGAGTGCCGATTTGTCATAAAATTATTGCAGCTCTCTTCTGCAATAAACCACTGCTATATGCGCAGTCATACGAACGGTATTTTAGGTGGCGCCTGATTTTCTCCCTTTCTTCGTAAACATGCCTGATCCATGGAAAAAAAAAAAAAAAAGACACAGTATGTATTTCACATAGGAGGAAACATGGTTACTGCATTTGTTTCCTGCTGTATGCTCCTTCTGTGAGTCATGTGGTAGTGATACGATCTGTGTAAAAGTGATGCACGATCCGAGTCCCTTCTCAACCCCGACAAATCAATCGATGATGTTTGTAAACGTGGCGTTGCCGTCAGTATCTACCTCTGGTGCACTTGCCATTAAGGCAGCTGAAGCTACTGTACCGAAACGACGGTCAGCGGGTGTGCGCATATCACGCTACGAAACGGCACGTCGGCGACGCAGGTTGTAGGTCACAACACACTAAGTCGCCGTTGTAGACAACAAAATCCGAACGATTCCGCCCTACAAAAAGGGAGGCATTGGGACAGGTTCCATCGCACCAGATTTCGATGACAGAGCCAAACACTGTGGACAGCGAATAATAACAATTTCTGCATACACCTTGTGTGCACCATGTGCGTTATGATACATGGAGTATCTGCATGGAAGACGAGCAACATACCCTTCTGTAGCACCGCAGTTCTTCAGGGCATCGTGGTTTCGTCTGGGGACATGACCGAATCGACGGCGAAGAGGTGTATCGGAGTTTTTGTACACCCACAACATAACAGTAGAAACAGGGTTCGTCATATTGGAGGATGTTGTACCTTCTGGTTTGCACGTTTGTATCGTACACTCGTGTTGTATGCGACGTGAGGTTCGCTTGTCCGTGGTAACCTAGTTGCCACTTGTACGTCAAAGGAAGGATTCCACTTGTACAGATAATGGTGGCAAAATATGAAGAAGCACACGAAGGGTGAGTATCAGGCAACTATTCTAAATGAACGAAAAATCCCATGGGAAGGGAAAATAAAGTAAGTACAGGCGCACGTTAACACAGTCAAGAACCCCCACCAATGATGCCATTACGACTCCCGCTGTCGCCGGCAGCCCTGCCCCCCTTGAAGTACCAGAATAACATCTACAAGATCTAAACACGTGATATCACGAACTTTGGAAAAATATTGAACTATACGTATGTTTGTCGTCTTGTCTGGAGTAAACAATCACCCGTACACTGCACAAACAAAACCCAACAAAAATGTGTCTACATAACTTGTTCAGCTAGAGGAAACCAAAGCGTGGGATGATTTTTAAACGCAAGGTTTACCGAGGTACAACTTGTGGCCAAAACGACAGAAGCGAACTGCTTGGGTGGCGTGAGTAAGGAGGGGCACAAACATACGCTGCGTGGTTTTCATGCAGGAGTATTTTTGCTACGCTAAAACAACAAACAGTCGATTATGACGCCTAATCTCGTTCCTGTCAATACGGTGCAATGCCTTTGCACCAAGCGGCAGCATGCGATGTTTCATTTAAAATCTAAACTTTTGTTGACAGACGGTAGAAGCTAGAAAGCGGCTGAAAGAGAAAAAAAAGGCCAAACGAATGAAATTGTTCATGGTGTGCATGACAAAAGCGAAGTTTACTAAAAATATCCAATATCACGTAGCAATCAAAGATCTAAGCGAAACCAAAAAAAAAAAAAAATCAAGAAGTCGTCCGACGCCCCCTTGGTGGGGTGAATGAGAGGAAGCAAAAGATGGATTCTCGGTTGGACGAAAATCTATGTAATCCTTACGCAGTAGCCGTCCGTCCGAGAGCAATTGTTTTGTCATTTATGGACGGCGGTACGAGGGCCACACTAATTCTAGGGGCGACGATGGCGGTTCGCGCTGCTGCCAGCTAGGCTGTCATCTGAACAAGCGAAAAACGTTATTTCAAGGAAACGGCGGCAAAAGGACTCAGCGATATTTTCCTCGGTTTCACATCGGTCAAGCATGAACATATTCCACAGTGCTCTTCGAAATTTCCGTGGGTGGGATCAAGCAACACCACGCAGGCTGGACATACGTTGTTTGAAGTTCAAGGTCTTCGTGACGGAAGGCCGGCGCTCTATTTTCGAATTGCTGAATGCGCAGGGGAGGCGTATTGACGACAAGTGGCACATCTCATCGTCGCAGCATATGTTATCGACCCCATCGTTGTTCACAACCTACACACGACCCCTGATAGAAATAACGCCCAGAAAAAACTTGTCGCGAGCGGATACGGGCCACAGGACGGTGAGTAGAGGTTGGAGTTTGGACGAAGATTAGCACAAGAGATGCTCGATGCCAACAGGCGGGGGCAGCTAGGGAACATGAATCATCTGAGTTCGCAGAATACGTACACTGCGGTAGAAAAATATCATAGATCGAGTGGCTCGAGCGCCATCTGGCAGAACCATCAATAAATACTAAAATAAGATACGTCTATTGAGTATATGATTCGGGTTTTTTGTCGAGGGGCAGCGCCTGCCGTCGGAGCCGAACGTAATATCATCGGCGGCCTGCTCCTCAGTTTAACTGCATGTCGTACACACGGACACGGCCAAAATGCCAATCAAATGCACGGCGATTTCGGTGCTTTTTTTGTGAGTGCTAGTCATCATCAGATATACTACGCCGTCTAGGCTATAGGCATACAGCACCCAGCTGGAACGTTTTAATTCAGGTGCGGTTATGAGCTGGGAGGACTGGTAGCGGTACTGTTTACAAGTGACTAGCCAACCTTGAGGATCCAGAATCAAACATACGTACGCGTGCGGACGTCGATACACGTGAATGAATCATACGCACAAGATCGATCCAGCGATCATTCAAACGGACTGTCGCAGGTTCGAAAGGGAGTACCAGGTATACTTCATCCTACAAACAAGCATTTACGACATTAGTCCGAGAAACGAATTGACACGGTTCAGAGTGTTTACGTATTCCAGAGCCATTGTGGCTGGTGTCACACTTTTGATAATTTCAGCTCTCGAAACAAGTTGCCAACTGCGCAAAAACAATATATACTACTTCCCTGACAACAGCCAAGAATTTCGTATCAATGTCGAGTCGGGGCCCCATCGTTCTTCGAAATTCAGCAATTGAATTTCAGCTACTAAGCGTACGGCACTTGCTTCGGATCGCAAGTGCTCGTAATTTTCCTCGGCGCTCGAGATATCGACGTGCACAGGAAGAAAAAAATAGTTTCACCAAGAGATGGCCTACCAGCCGGTATTATAACGAATCGTGTGTGTCAACACACGCAGACGCTGAAACTGTATTTCAACCTGCTAGAACGAATATGACGTCATAGCACGACCAGCCTAAACAAGCTAGTTTACTGCGGCACAAACACGTTTCCAAACTCTCAGAAAATATCTGCCTGAGGCGACGTTCAAGTTTCCCGATGCAGCAGGCGGCAACCGTTATATTATAGACACGTAAAAAAATGATGCAGTATTGCTCACGTCTCTCGCAAGCAATGTTCGAGTGGGACACCCTTTGACGCATCGCCATTGACGATTGAAGGTTGGTGCTTTAACGTTTGGGAGTGCTGGGAAATTACACTGATACTATAGTTTCAGCAGCGAAGAATACGGGGGGGGGGGGGGGGGGGGGGGGGGCGTGATGGCAATGTAAATTGTTTTCCTCGTTGATTATACAACTGGATTTCCTAATGAACACTCGTATCCGATTTATATTTAACAGGATGGACACGTCGAGATGGGGTGGCCCACAGCATTTCGACAATGGACCGATCACCAATTTTCGAAGATTGGCAGTGCCTCGGTTGGCAGAACATGACCTCTCCGAAGGAGAAGGACGGAGCCCAGCCAGTCTAGGCTCGGGCGGCGTAGGTCAACTTCATAAAACAGTACCGTGTAACACGCATGAAAGCACACCTCGGAAATACTTGATTGGCCTTTGAAACGTTTGTTCCCGCGTGGGCTTTGGTACAGGGGCGTGCCATCTAGCGCATCCCCGATGATACACACAATTAATGAGACCTCTGCAGTAGAAGTATGTGCTAGCGAAGGGGCGTCGTAGCGAGGGGGGGGGGGGGGGGGGTGTACTTATTACCGTGCATGGCCGTAGTCGTATGACCATTGACCCTCGCATCACTACAATGCCGGGACGGAGCACGTCGGGTTTTCGCCGACCAGGCAGACATTGTTTTCAACAAGCGCGAAGCGCCGTGAGATGTGGGAAGAGTAGCATGAAGGGTGAGCTGCATCCTACAAAGAACCGCTTCAGAGACGGAGTTTCTTGCATATGGATGTTTCTGGTGTGGCCACTTCCGAAGACAGCAATGGGTTTACTATGTAATTGCCTCGAGAGTGCCTCACCATATATACACCACGTGACACGATCATCCCCCTTGTGCGGAGAAAAGGTTCCCCCCGCACTCAAATGATCTAACTTGACCGCCAGTCGTGATAACCGCCAGAAAACAAAAAAAAAAAAAAAAAAAAAAAAAAAACGGTACCGTGGGTGTCTCCCACGTATTGTGAGGCTTGTTTTACAGCGTCGTCGAACATCGACGCCAACCCAACCTATATATACAAGGTATATAACAGCGCGGGGGGAGGGTGGTATGACGGAATATAGCTTCATAAATAGTGCGGACATACTCGGGCAGCTGTTAGGACGTCTTATATCCAAGAGGTTGCAGGCGGTGTCTTGGATTGCTGAAGAGTGTCACCAGACCCCGGCCAGATTGAAAGGGAAGCGACCAGGACGCATGTTAAATTCGACAAAAGGGTGCCCTACCGCACGAGTGAAATACTTCGATATGAAAACAGTTCCCTTTTATTTTCCCACGAATGCCATAGACGGTAAGGCCCGTGATTCAAACCCGGGTTTGATGGCAAAACACCCCGCTCTCCTGCTATACCGAGGAACGGTTATCGATATTTTCAAACAACAAAAATTGCTGACGATTGCAGGTCCGAGACGGGTTTCCACGGATAAAAAACAGATGAGGGACATCTCGACATGGACTGCTCTTTTCCAGCTCACACAGATCACCAACCGTAAGTTTGCTGCAAGACCGTAGCAGTCGGGCCGGGATGTAACGACAAGTCCCGTGATCAGCCCACTGTGATCGGGAGCAGCAGTCGTCGCCTGCTGGTACCAGTATCCATACCGGTCCGTGTTGTCGATTAAGGGTGTCCATCGGCCTATCCACCAGGTGTGATCATTTTCGACTTTAATACTGTTTTCGGGCACCCTTCCGAAAATGGCTGTGATATTCAACGCACCCACGGTGAACAAGTGACGGTCGCAAAGCTAAACCTGTAAGTGTGTACTGGAGAACGCTCTTGTAAGGATGAGTGTAATCGAAGGTGGGTGTGCGGTCATGCGCGTTATACGGTAATGCTAACGGTGGAATCAAAGCCGGGGGACAAGATGCACCCATCGTTAACAAGTTCGAACCGGGCGAAGCATCAGTCCTCGACACCGTCCAAGATTTCCATGAGGTTTCCCCGCGGTCCTGTTACAAGCTACCCATCCGAGCGCAGTAACTCGGGGTGGATTTTCGTGATAGTACAGGACCACACCCAAAGCCAGAGCCAACGCCTGGAGGGCAAAACGGTTGAGTACCTGCTTAGGATAGACCCTGACTTGGAGGGCACGATGCTTGTATCAGCGTACAAGGCGGCGGTTTTGGCCGAACTATGAGGTTTAGGTCATCAACGACGGAGGATGCAGTGGCTATGGGGGTTGATGGACCTGCTGTGGAAAACAGAGGGGAGATGAACGCGCGCATGTCGAGGAATGTCCAGAAAGACGTACGTTGAACTTCCCCCGCTGGTGGGTAGCTGATATTGAGTAGCAACATTACCAAGCGGCGTCTCGCAATAATATGGAGGTTGAGTAGGACCCCCATAAAACGACAAGTGCATCCAAGTCCACGACACGGCGCCACAAGGGCGGGAAACTTTGATCCTTTTGGAAGTGCACTCCCGTGTTGACGACAACCCACTCCAATTCTAAGTAGTTTGCCCCCAAACCTGTGACAGCAGGCCTTGAAGGGCTATGCACGCAGTGGGTGTTTACCTCGAAGACGGACAAGGGTGGCTTGATTATTGAAGACAAGGGCTAGACTTGTGGCCAAGGACTTCATACTTATACGGGATGAAGATTACACTTAAACAATTTGAATCACCTCCCCCTCTACCGCCCGTTGAAATTTGGATTCCTTTTCCCATCAACAAGATTCGAAACGTTTCCATGTAGACACGGCCCAGGTGTTTGTTCGCGCGACGCCCAGAATTAAATGAAACTATCTTGTGGGAGTGGTGACAGTGTCAGCAACTAGCATTCGCCTGAACCGATTAATAACGTAAAAGCGAAACGAACCCCAGTGGGGTTCATACATCGGCAGATACGGTGGCAAAGTACCGTGTGGAGCAGTGTGGGAATAATCCGTGCGTTCCCGCATGATAGCGGACAGCAAGGTAGAACTGATTAGGGCAATAAATATCTAGATAGAATCGTGATTGTGATGCGAAAGATGTAGAGATTTCCATTCAGCGTTAGTAACGAAATTTCGCACGAAAGGCTCGAAGAACTAAAATGGTAGACTGGTTTTGCTTTCAGACGCGTCTGGGAATTAGGGACAAGGGAGATTACGCAGGAGGCGCTACATGACAGCACTTCAACGTGAACGCATATCTTCACAACCTGTGGTGTGGAACTACTGTACGTGGATCCAACGGAGGAGAGCGAGCCTAGAGAAGACTGCTTGTGCTGGGATGCCGAGTTCACAATGATATGGGCAGGATACTTATCGTGCATTTTATAGACGTGAACTTCCCGCCCTGGTGGGAGGCCTCGGTACTGGGGAAATGTCCCATCATTTTTTATAGTGCTGGATACGACCGGAGGATGTCCAGCAAACAAACAAAACGCCGATTACCCCCGACACATTACCGCCATACTCTGTGTTACCGGGACAGCCACAAATTTACCGCCGTATCGTGTTATCGCTAACCAATCATCGCCACCAGGCATTACTGCCCAACACACACTGGATTACCGCCCAAACGGTACCGCTGCGGCCACTCCAAGCAATTATGGCACACGTATGCTACACCGGTTTCAAGGAACTGGAGTTCAAACCCGCCGTACTATATATATAATCTTGTTATTTCAATTATCCTTTCTTGATTGTTTTTTTTTTTAATCATCATGTTGTGTTCTTGTTCGGCGAAAGACCTTTTGATTTTCGTGTGTGGACGCACAGACCTGCCCAGCGAGTGTCGTCCAGCAGAGCAATGAGTGCTTTAGACAAAAGGCCCAAGCGCTACTACTAGTAGTGTATAGACCCGGCATACTGCTTTGTTGTCGCTTGTACTGGGCGATGCGGTAGATACAAACGACTGCGTGGATATGAGTAATTCGTTGGTCACGAACAAGACGGTGTTGCAAACCCCCACGCGAAACTGAGAGCACGGTCGATGCCGACCGCGGCGAGCTCGTGACCTTCACACTCGAGAAGCCTCAATGCAGCAACAGGAAGTTGACAGCATAGTGCTGGCGGCTTGCGAGGTCATTTATCCCATCCACGAACGACGAGAACAATATGTGTTTGTTCAAAAAGGGTAACGGGAAAACCTGCATCCACCTCCTGAGGTGGACTCCATCAGACGGCAAGAAGAGAGAGACAGAAACATCTGACTTGGTCAGGCACTTCGGGACTTCTCATCGGGACACGGAGATGGAGATCAGAAAGGACCTGGACACAGTGGAGTAGAGGAAAGCCGCCCGTTCGAACGGCGGGCGTTTAGTAGTTTGCGTAACCGCTGATTACCGACATTGAAACACGAAAAACAAAAAGCATTATCTCTGCTCCCGTGTTCTCGGTTTGTTCCTCGTGAGACGAAATACGTGCATCCGTGTTTCTTATTTCCTGTTTTCATTTGTTTAGGTCAGTTGCAGATTGGAAATTGGAAATTGTTTAGTACAGTCTCAGCCTCTTGTCAGGTATGCTTACAATATATGTTCATTTTTTATCGGACACGTTGCTTGATATTCAACAGTACAATACACAACACATCAAGATAAAAAGGTCGTTATCGTCCTCTTCGTTTGTTTCGTTTTGGTGGCGTATTTGTTTTTTTTCTTCTCTCATCACAGCGGCGCACTCATTTGCAGGTGAATCGTCAAGTGCATCAAGCTCATGCCCACTCATGACCTACTTCGAACGGAACATGTACAAGACACAGACGATCTTTGCCAACTTCGGTGTCGTCATCTGGTGCTTCATCAGCCTGGGGCCGCAGCAGATGCGGTGCGACTATAGTTTTGAAGCTCTTTGTGGGCGCAGGCGGCGAGAGCGTGGTCATGGCTTCAAGCCCTTTGTGGTTCTCTGTCTCCCGAGTACGTGGACAGCACAATATCGCCTTGCACCTTCAGCAACACCTTGAACACCCTCTGCCACATAGAGAATATAACGTCGCGTACGACTTGCGGTCCTTTGAGGGAGCTTTCCTTGAAGCTCAGCTAAGTCCGACGATTGCGGCCGTCGAATAATTCATCACCTTCGCTATGTCGTACGAGACCAAGGGTAGCACGGAGAATTCCCGCGTTGTGCCTGCGTCACAAGTATTTTTTCGACACCGAAACTTCCGACGACACCTGACCCTGGATCGAAGCGGCGAAGCCCCTTTTTTTTGTTCACTGTTGCAGTAGTGTTGGCACATTGGTTTATTGGTTACATCTTTGTTTCACTGTAGGGTTGTAAAGGGGGATACTGAGATATTTGGTCATTTCGTTTTTTTTACATGAATGTTATTTATTGATGGTTTTGTGTTTCGCTGCTTCAAACAGTCGTGTTTACAATTCAAATATACCCCGTACTAGGTACTGTTGGTTTATTGTTACTGCTTCCATTTTTATTTGAATATACTTTATGATGTTCTCAAGTTCCATCGGCTGGCTCATGTCTCGAAATTCGCACCGCAGGCGATAGTACTTTGGGGATTTCGTGGGGGAGTCCGTGGAGCCTATGGACGCCTGGTTCTTGTTTGAGGTGTGTCAAGGGCGAACCGTTGGGAATGGGTTCGTGGCGTTGGGTGACTCAGTCATCAAATGCAACTGCCACCGCGTCGACTCACGTGTGGGCGCTGAGGCTAGTGGGCGCAGAAGCAACAGATGGGCTGGCTCGAAAAAAAGCTGGCAACGTGTGTCGGTGTCTTTGGCCACTCAGCGGTTGGCAACGACAAGTTCAAGGAATTCCAGGCACTGGAGGAAGGTCTCTACCCTATCAACTTTATTATCAGTCGGAATGAAACGAAGTGACTTGCTATTTGTAATTATTGTGAACTCGAAGTTTGCCCAGAGCAAATATTTTCCTGTTTTTGTCAGCATCAATATTGAAAAATGTCTGGTTCTCGTTTGTGTGGTCTCTGGTGCTCAATGGTGTTGATGTTGTACGCTCGAAGTATTCGCTGAAGTATCCATGTGTATTCACTTTTGACAAAGTATGTTGCGTAAACGTTCACTGACTCGTTGTTTGTTTCAATTGCTGGTTTTCCGTAAAATGGTGTGATGCGTTTCTTGGTTTTTTTTGATTCTTGTAATTAAAACTTCGAAACTTCAAAATTCAAAAACTTTGCGTGTCTAGCGATGTTTCTGCACTGAATACTGCTCGCGATTCGTGGCCTCTTGTCCTTGTTTGACCATCGCACAGAAAAAAAAAAACAAACACCATACAGCACACCAAGATGTCATCGATGTATAAAGAATAAATCGGCATTTACGCCTTATTCCACGCCGCCCACCACCCCACACCCCTAAACTTTCCCCCATGCTGAACATGTCTCTACGATAGTGTGAAACAGCCAGTTCAAGATGATGGATGGACTTCTAGCCTTCGAAAAATCCATCATCGAGTAATTTCGTTAACAACCCAGAACCTGTGGAAGCTGACAACACAAGAAAGGGCCGTCACCAAGGAGCAGATGCAGGGGGCGGATGCAAGGAGCCGGGGACACGCACATCAGCCAGGGGGTGTTCATCGTGCAGGAGGTGCTGGAGAGGGTCAAGGGAGACTCCCACCCAATCCCTACCCAGACCGCCCCCGTCATGTCGCCACCGGTCGGCATTCCGATGCAGCAGACCCAGGCTACTGACCGTATCCTGGAGGCGCAGTACGATCGAGAAGTGGTTCTGCGGTCATGTAATATTAGGGGACGCGGAAGGCGTTGTAGAAAGTGAAGCATCCGTGCGCGTAAGCGAACTTGAAGGCGGTTATCGCCAAGTACGCTGCGGACCTGCAGCCGTCCGCGCCTGTGCCGGCACCATTGGTTGACATCGAACCCGCGGTGTCTGCTCTGAGGAAGAAGATGCTGCTGTCAAGACTCGAAGAACGTCGCGATGCAAGGGTGGCGGCAGCCAGTGGTTTTGGTGGTGGCAGTTGTATGTGGTTCCTGACACGGGCCGGCGCGTGCTAATCGAGCGCGAGGTGTTGGCGTACTTGTCGGAGAAGAAAAGGTCGCCATGGGCGGCTTTGAAGTTGTGAGGTGTTGTTATCGGTGGGTAACTGACAGTGCTATGCCCCAACTGGCAAGGTTACATCTCGGGTGAACATGATATACCTGGTGTTACCGCTCGGTTGTGCCTGTGGGATCAAGGCCATCCATCTGTCAGGTCACGCGCGATTGTTGTTCAGCGGTCCATCATGCTTGCAAGACGAAACGTGGCCAGAGCTACGCGAACGCTAGCCAGCTACCATTGTCGACGGAGTTCAGAAAAGACTTTGCGGCGTGTGCGGGAAAGGACGGGGTTCATGTGATAGAAGTTTAGTTGAGAGTCTGCCCGGACCAGCGGTCAACTACAAATGCGATCAAAAAGAGGCGCAACAAAGTATGGGCGGGACCACCGGCCGGCGCAGGACGCCTCATCAAATCCAATACTTACATCAAATGATCCACCGTAGAGAGACAGAATACTACAGTAAAATTGCGATCCAATCCATAGCTTCATATTTGGGTTAAATAATGGATACATGATTATATCGAAATGTCTTGGAATTTGTATCGTAGCGAGGTCACTTCTTCTTTTCGGTCCCGAGACCTCGGGAGTAGAATTGGTCGCACCATTTCTTGAGACCGTCCCACCCACCCAGCAGTAGGATTAGTATTGTTGGGCTTGTACGCCCACATCATTTACAGGCACAAACCCCGCGCCGAGTAGGGGATACGCCACTCTGCTCAGCATGAGGGGAGATACCTGCCCGGCGCAGGAGGCCTCATCCAATCCAACACATATATTAAAATTTCCCGGTATAGAGACATTTTATAGCATTATGTCGGCAGCATTACGGTAAGAGACGAGTTGCGTCTTCCCATATATGTCAAATAATAGTTGCTGCTGAAGATTGTGCGCTCTATTCAAGGAATATAAGTACGACCGGTATACGGCATACAGCCCGCCGATGCCCGTGCGTGCGAACGTTGCGCTCCAAGAACGCCTGGAATCCAACTTAGATACTTGTCAAGTATACCGCGACGATCTCTCAGCATCGCGCTGCTACTCTGTAGCTGCTGGTGCTGCTGCTGCGCTGGTTATGTGGGGGGAGCGGGGATCGTGACAGTGTGATAACTGTACTGCCGTGGAGGGGGGGAACTGGGATATATGGCTACTAAGCATTAACCAGAAGAGGTTGGGTGCTGGGGTGAGGATGGTCAATCACCCACTTCACATCCGGCCCGGGACTGCTTGGTTTGACCCCGAATGTTCCAGTAAACCGTCGGACTTCTCTACTGGATTCTCGCGCCGAGATGTGAGTACGCTGATCGTTTAAAAACAGCGAAGTAGCCGATAGGTTCGACGACGTTTCATGCTGTAGCCCCGGTCGACAGTTGTATTCTCCCAAGCGTAAACACGTCTACGTATGTTTGCACCACCTGATAATGAAACGTGCCCTCCTCGGATAACGTCACACTTGATGTGTCAGGTTATAGTTCAGCAAGAGCGAAAAAAATCGAAACATTGCGATACTACGTTAACTGCCTCAATGTTTTATGATACTGGCAAGGGAGATCGCGTCATATGATGATATAACGTCACACTTGATGTGTTAGGTTATCGTTCAGCAAGAGCGAAAAAAAATCGAAACATTGCGATACTACAGTGCGTTAACTGCCTCAATGTTTTATGATACTGGCAAGGCGATCGCGTCATATGATGATACGAGTGTCGACTTTATCTCGTATTGACAGGTTACGTGCCGAGGTGTTAAGGTAGCCAGCTCGTAGCGAGTACCACTGTTGACGGAACTCCTACCGGTCATCGTATTGCGTGTTCAAAAGATAACGTCCATGGTCAAATACACGTTTTAACATTATGCGGAACCAGCCCGTAGCTTTTATCAGTAGCGATATGTCATGGTGTCGGCGGATTTTAATTTGTACTGTAACACGCATTATGCATTACACGAGTGCTACCGTAGCGGACCTCCTTTTACGTCCTTAGTATCCAGACTCAATAGAAGCCACTCGCCCCAGCGACAATTGGCCTTTTTGAGTATTCGAACTCATTGTTATCCCAATATTTACCGGCGGGGGATTGCTCGTTACTCCGCAACAACGAACGATATTTGCGTCCAACTTTGAGTGAGATACAGGGCCACTTGTCCAAGTGGAAGAAACGCGGTAGGGGAAATGAGGATACCCCCTCACCGTAGCACCAGCCACAACACACATGGCCAATTACACGTTAGTGTGCCAACGGATTTCCTGGTGGATATCGTGACTTAGGGTTAGATAAATATATGAACAACACGTTAAAATTGTGGCACTGTATCAGCCGCAGCAGCTGCAGCCAGTATCGAGGGCCGTCAGGGTGTCAACGGAGCTCTTGCTACCATAACATAAGTCAAACGCAAAACGTACATGATCGATAAAACACTACCAGGTAACGTGTTACCTCACTCTAACCCTGGTAGTTCGTATACAAAGTATGTTGTTGTTAGTGTTGTTTTTGTTGTTGTCTTCACATTAAATCGTCATCCATACCCAGCCTCATCAGTAAACCCAACGTCCGTCGTGAATCCTGATCCTAGAGAGATACTGATTGTGTGGCCGCAGACTGTGAGACAGAGACATACAAAAAAAAAAAAATAATCGCAAATTGAAGGGTCAAGCAAGTGAAGTGCCAGCGTACCGGGTACGAAAACACAAAAACACGAGCAAGATCAGAAAATAAAAACAAATAGACAATGAACCAAAACTCAATTCTGCAATGAAACAGAATACAAACGACGCATGGAGTTCAGAAAGGCTGCTAGATGGGAAGCATACGCACTCAGGAATGACATATAGCTGCCGCGCGGACGAAGCACCACGAAAGAGAGGAAGATACCGGCATACGGACGGCGGGCGGGGAAAGGAAAACAAACGGGGAGACAAGGCAAAAACGAATATGTGGTAAAACAAGTTTCCGGAGTAGATAGCGTGCATCCCCAATCCACATTTTGATGGTATTGCCGTGTCAGCTCGTAGGTGAGAGTATGCATATTACGTTAAAGGGGACTAACGTACTGGTGTTAGAGATGGACAACGTACTGCTGGGGTCTCCTATTTCAGAGGGATTTTTTTGCGAGAATCTCTCCTAAGGCTACTCTGTTTTCGGTTTCCAAAAAATTGGTTGCGTTTCTTCATCGGAGAAGCTGTGTTATTCCGCCCTCCTGGCGCAATTTATGCAGACATCCCTCACTGGGATTTCGACGAAGGTGGATAGAACGGCTGCACTATGTTACCGGCGACGACGCTTGACCACTAACACAAGTAACACATCTTAGATCTCGGGTAGACCCAAAGGGTAACGTCGTAACATTACGTTGGAACGACTTTGGCTCCAACAGTAATTCAGTAACATTATGTTGGGCCCCGATGGATGATCATCGTAGCACCGTAACGATTTTTTTAACACGGATCTGTATCGACAGTAACACAGTTAGATACTGTTAGAGGGACCTCCGGGTTTAGGTTAACGTGCAATCAAAATGTTGCGTATCAACCGGCTCAGACCGTAACCGTGATAACGTCAGTTGAATGTTACGTCATCCGACCCTAAGGAAATGAGACGGGGGGTCCGAATAACGAAGCGTTAGCAGCACTGGCCACTATGTTATGTCTCATGTTAGTGCGCACTCGCCACTACGTCGAAAACCTTTTCTTTTTACCGAGGTTTTTTCCACTCCACAGTGTTTGGAGTCTGTCCTGCGACCACTGACTGTATTTAATTGTGGCCATCAGTTAATATGAGAGAAACAACAACCACAACAACAACAAATATATGTTAGTGTGATAGTTGTAATATGTTACATGCTAGTAGTGATGGCCAACATGCTTATCTTATTCTTGAGTGTTCAATGTAACACTCCTTTTGAAGCTACCACAAAGTTGCAATGTTATGCATAACGCTGTGTAGACAGGAACATTATGTTATCCAGTTAGTAAATCTGTGGATATCAATATATGGGCATATTGACGGGATAAAGTACGTGTAAGATAGAATCTTCACATTGTGTTACATTGTTAATACAAGCACGGATCACGGCGTAACGTAATGGTACTGTACCAGAGCTTGACAAAATTGAGCACAAAAACATGAGGTCAAGTCATATCAACGTTCGAGGGTTTCCAGATGACACTGTGTTTGCTGCGTTACCGTGAATACGCCCAACGTGCTGGTACCATGTTCGCACGAGGGCACGTCCCTGCGTTGGGCTCTACAACCTGGACAAGTATTATCTGAGCGTTCCGTTATCGAAGGTGTGGAAACTTGGATTCTTGCAAACAGTCCAACAGTATCTTTCGCCGGTCAGCGCCCTGTTTTAGTCTTGTTTTTAGTGTACTAGAGAGCTATAGAGGGAGGACAAAACGAACAAGTTCGAATTTCATATATTTTCCCGATTCGTGGATGCGATCTCGTCAGAACACGGTATTTATAGATTTCAATGTACAAGTTGACAAAATTTCTTCGGAGTTCGGTCACACGAAAATCTATTTCAACGAAGTTTTTTTATAAATTTATGAAATACGTCATCTGTGAGTTCGACTGATTAAATAGTTGATACTCAACTTTGCAAGCCGCGCAATACGTCGCGTCTATATTCAATTTTACCGAATTTTACAAGTATTGTACTAAACCAAACTCACGTATTCTATATATGTAATTTCTTGTCAAAGCTATAGGCTAATAGGTCTCCTGAATGCTGCCCGGGTCAACAGGACAATTGTCAATAATCATTCTGCGTACTGTGATACTAAATGACCCGAACAATAGGGAATGATATGATGTTGCGACATGTCCAAGCCTTTTCTTTTCACAAATATTCTAATTGCAACGATGCTAAAATCTTGTGAAGTACATGGTGCACACTTATACAAGATAATATAAATTGACTTCAGCCCACGACTGGCTATTACATTACATGGGCCACCCCCCCAAACGGCTCACGGGACGGTATCGTGGCGCGTCTGCGTCACTCTGAGGTCGTGCAGCTGTGGTTTGAGCTTGAAACAAGCGAACGCAAATTATTTTATGTTCGCTTAGTTCGTGTGTTAGTGAAGCTCTACACGTACGTACGCACGTATCCTGCAGAAACAACGTCAACAACAAACTTCACCAGTGCCAGCAGCAGCGGCAGCAGCAGAAAGATCGTAGTTGTTATTATTGCGGTGAAGAGTATGACGTACGAGTGCTCGGCTGACCCGACGATTTCGGAGAGCACCTGCGTCTGTATATCAGGCGTCGTGCAGCTGTCTGCGTGTTGACTTGACAGTAGTGGCAAATATATTAGGGGTCGGGAACCGATCTGATAACAAGCTGATATTGTCGTCGTACAGATAGTTCAGTTATGGTTCATGGAAAATTTTGGCTGAGTGCGCGTTAGAAAAACCCACGTGGTTGTTGACTTCGACAGCCGTAACTGGCGTTATTTGGTTGATCGCCCTGGTGAGAATACCAAGTGGACACCCCACGAAACGATGTTGGTAGACTGGTAGAACACGCGCACAGACATGTCTGTTGCTTGCAGCTGGAAGGCGGTCGCTCGCTAGGCTAGGTAATTGGTGATATCTGGTTCATCGCTAGGTGGCGAATAGGGGAAATTCCCAAAGAAAAAGCAAAATCGGAGGTTGTGGGGTTTCATACGTGGCAAAGGCAGCGAGCGCGCAAGCTATGCCGTAGTGCATCGCCCCAACCGGTGTGGTATGACGAGCGGGTACGGGTGATCATTTGTAGCCATGATCCCCGGCGTTTGTGTGTGCCAAGGGGGTGCGCGTTTGGAAATGGATCGAGCGAGTTGGGTTGCCGATGAAATAAAAAAAAATGGGGGAACAGCTGCAATTCAACCTCATGATCACGCGCATGCAAATCACATATCGCGGCAACGACATACTACCCGACCCTACCCTAGAGAAAAAGAAGACATTCTACAGTATGATACTCGTGATCGAGAGAGTAATCGTGTCCGGTGCCACTCTCGACCTCCTGCGCGTGGATACCGATGGAATAGCGAGTAATTTGTATCAACCGAGAGTAGTTTATCAGGATTTCGGTGTCAAACGATACTTGGTACTATCGTAGCTGGTGTGTGTTCATCACAAGGACCTGGCGTTAGACAGGAAAATACATGGGATAGCTGCTGTTGGTTGGGCCGAGAGCGAAATCATCGTATTGGATCACACGTATCGGCAGGGCTAAAAAACAGATCACCGCAGCAGGCGGATGGCGTGTCAACTGGGTATCCTCGCTGCGGCGTACACCTATCGCGTATACGATAAAGCGCAGACTGGTTTATGTATTATGTGTATACGTAACCCCCAAAATCGATTTGCATTGCTGCTGTGAAGCGAAATGTGATATCGTGCGTGTTAGTTCAATTGCGTTGATACGTTGCCGCAAGGCCACGCAAACATTGAACGCATAAGCTACCGCTCATGCACAAAAAAGAAACCCGCACCAGTACCTGTTGTGCTTTCTGTTTGGGGCGCAGACAAAATCAGATTGATGTTTACGTGCGCGATAAAGTAATGTCACATATTGAAAACGAGTGACTCCCCTCGCGGACTGTAGGGTGAAAGAAACACCATACAGCCAAACAATCGACTACAGCTGTTTAGAGCACAAATGCAAGTATGTGATATGGCACAATGAACGTAATAAGACACCCCACGCGCACTGCTGTTGGGTGAAAGGGAATATCTAAAACCCATATGCTTGACAGGGTCAGAGCACGGATACTTGTGGATAGTTAACTGCCGGGGCAGAGATGGGGTCTTGTTGGGGTGAACGTTAGTGGCAAAACCCACACGCTGCGCCGGGTCGACAAACGGATCTGACTCTAAGATGCGACTGGATACAGTGCAACTTACTGCGGCTGATTACCTCTCGCGCGGCCGAGATGGGGTGCAGAATGGTTCAAACATTTTCAGGTCGTTTGTCTGCGGAACAGCAGTACATATGTGTTCATTTGAAACAATGGTGCAGTGTCACTGGATCGTGTTGCCGGTACGTTTGACGCTGTTGCGATGAGGCACATATAACTATAATATGTCTGCATTGCCCGCTAAGTGAACCGCATCTTGGGAAATAACATACCTGCTAGGTCAGATAATGGGATCAGTTAATCAGCGAAATCTAGGAACGGCCCGCAGCGAATCAGGTGCATGCAAATGTGTGATATCGACGTCGCGGCCAAACGACGATGATATACAGCAGTAGTATGAATAGGCGTTTCACTAAATCTGCCAAGTAGGGGAAAAGGTCGTCAAATCGGAAGAAAAATGAATATTCTGGAGGATACCTCTTGCGTGGTTGTGATGGGGCGCAACATATATACAATTTTCAAGGTAACATTCGAGAAATTTGCATTCGACTCAAGGGAGTACTTGCGCGAATGAGATAAGCGCATTTGCCAAAGTAGACCGAGTTTAGCAAACGTATCCGTAAGTTTTTATTACGGTGGGCCTTCCGCTCTCGGTAGCAAGCCAAAAAGGATATGGCTGATGGAGAGGATCACAGCTAGGAAGAACGCCAACATTCGAGCGCTATGGCTCGTTTGCGGGCACAAGACAAAAACGTGTGACTTGCCTAGAGTCCAACTGCAAGTTGTCTACAAGAATACTGCCCTAGCATCCTCTGCGGCAGTGGAACAGCTCAAAGCTTTACCGGGTCTTGATGTCACTTCATTTCTGCTACATGCTTCGATTGGGCCTCACAGCGGCGATGTCGGCTCGAGAGAAAGGGAAACCGGTGCGAGTACCGCCACGACCCGAACGTCAGATCCCGGGCCGAACTGCAACGCGGTGAAGGCACCAGTGGAGCTTCACAAAAGTAGGCCAATGCTGGTGTTGTGACGGTGCTCGTCGCGTTTGCGTCCGGCGACGGAAACGAGAACGGCAAGGAGGAGGGTCTACTAAATCGTCCAAGGGCGAAAACGAATAGTGGTGCGGGCTTCGTTAGATGGTGGGCGAATCTTGGCGATCGAACGAGCTCGGGTTTCGGTGAATAATACACATATTGTACGGCCGGAGGTTTCGTTGGTTTATTAACCAAGTGGGGTCGACAATTTACATTAATTTTTGACGGGGTGGTGGGGTTTGTCAGACGCTGAGATTCATCGCAAGTCTGAGGTCAAGGCGTTAGATTGCCTGTCGATTGCGTTCATGCATTTTTTTCAGGTTCGTGGTAGGCCATTTGACGCGTTCTATGATACGGGTAGCACATTTCCGGTAAATTGCTTTCTGAATGACGGGGTTCCCAATCACAATGTCGTCGGAATGCCAATTTTGTTTCGCAAAATGACGTTTTCGTAATGTTGAGCCATGCGATTATTCATCGGGATGCGAGCTAATATGTTCTGACGTCAGTTTTCGGGTGAGGCATGGAGATCCTTCGGTGAGGAGCCTCGGAAAAGAAAGGGTGAACCTCTAGCGTAGAACATGAAGGGCTATATGTGCCGGTTCAAGTTGCCTAGGAATTCTGAGTCCCGGTTCAAGTTAGTTTGGAGTCGCGAAAATAGATGCTGAAGTTGACCAGTGGTCTAGAATCGCAGTCCATGGGACACCAGTGCATGTTAACGGTTTCGGCGATATCGACATCAGGGCCGCTTTTACGTAAAAATACCACCGCAGCGTCGTTCCGTGTACTGCCAAGATCACCAGCAAAAAATCACGACGACGTTCGGTTCGGGCGCCCTATTATTTCTCCCCTGCGTTGGTTCAATAACTCTATGGGACTCAGGCTATCACCGTCCGCAGAAGTGGCGTCCATATCGAAAACCCTCTCTTGACCTGATCTTACCTCTGCGAGTTCAACATCGAGTCCGGGACGTAATGCCGACACGGACTTCTCAACGGCGTTTACCCGTCAATTGGCACATGCGCTGCAAGAGGTAATAATGCCTATTTAATATATGCGTCGCAAACAGGTGGCGGTAAGGTGGGAGTTGTCGGCCACGTTTGAATACGTATTTCTCGACATGGTAGTAGACAGGCGATTGCTGTTTGAGTGCGGCAATAGACCCAGAGTTAGGTCTTTGTCGCATCCGCGCTAGAGCACTCACACGAAAACACTTCGTAAAAAATGCAGTCGTGCTAAAATCAGGCCGTGAGGCTATCACGCACGTCGAGTAAACACAACAACCAGACATGGGTCAGCTCACGCGAATACCGCGAGGATGGGACAAAGCGGGGATATCAAGTGGCCGTGACGGAACGTGTTTCGATTCGAGTGCCATTCAACATTCAAACGACTGCCATCGGACAGCGATGGTCGAGACGAAACTCCTAAATCAGCCGGGAGGGAGCGGGTCAAGAGGGAGCAGGTTGCACCACAAGAACGGCCTGCTGTGAGGGGTGCAGCGAGTATGCGAGATGTCTACCGCTCGAGCTGTTGAGCGCTATTGCCGGCAATGACCTGCTCTGGCAGTTGAGTCATCCCGTTTGCACCGTGCAAAAAATCGACTTTGCTGCTTGTTTTATTTTCGTATTTGTTTTAATTTGTTTCCCTCCTCGATAGGACTCCAACTGTTGTTGTGTCTCAAAAACACTGAAGTCTGTTCATCTATTTTCTTGATGTTTCTATTATTTCCATCGTTTAGACCGGTCGTTAGTGTTCCCCAGCATGACAGTGCCCTTCTTTTTATTGCCTCAAGGGGTCCCTTCAATGCTCGTTTCCCTGAAATATACCGTCATCCGCGGTTGTGCGTGTTTGTTCGTACGAACATTTTGGAGCGAAACGACTCCTTCTTGGATCTATCTGAAACGTGCCAAAGGCGGTACTTGACAATAGTTCAAAAACTAAATCGGGTTGCTCTCTTCTGAACGCCTCTCTAACCGACTGGGCTTCGTCGTTATGAGATACCTGCAACCAGCTGCACAACAATATGATCAGAGAAATCTACCGTAAGCTGGGGAGGGGCTCGAGTAATTCCTACGTATACTAAACCTGTGGCCGGCATAAAACTGTATTTTAAAGGGACGCAGCGGGCGTAAAACGCCATGTTTTTCATCTGAGACTTTGGGGACTAGGTTACCTCTGTTTTAAGCGAGACCCCGCAGTTGCATGCTGCTATTACGGGGGTACATAGTAAATAGGACCTATGGCATACACAAAAACCTACATATTTACCTATTTTTACTAACAAAAATTGGTCCCGTTAACTATGGACCCCCGTAATAGGAGCACAGGGAATTCTTGTTCACCATCCATGGGGGCTGTTTTCACCGCATTTTCGCCGCTTTGTCATGCTCACACCATCGACATCTGCTGTACCTCACAAGCACCAGCAGCAAAAGTGAGCGGTCTATATTGATGAGCGTTTTGCGAATTGGAGCGCCTCTGTTGACCATCCAACTCCAACGAACAAAAAAACACAGACACGCATAACTACGGACGTTGCCGATAACAGTATACTGTTGTACGTCGCCGGACGATAGTAGTAAAATCGCGTTTCGAATTTATCTTGGTTTTTACATAAAGACAGAAAATTACTGGGTTTTTCTGTCGGCCTCGCCTTACATCAGATAGTTCGTAGTTCCTTTCGACGAACTACCAAGACCAAAATAATTACAGCAGACGTTAACCTTGTGACTACCGCTCGTGATATTTCCCGTTTTGGTGGAAGAGGGATCGCGCGGTGGCTTGCATACTGCACACGGTTCATATCCTCTGCCCGTCCACCCAGGGTCGCTGCTACGAAGGCCCTTAAATTTGGGGATGCGGGGCTGTTGCATATTTAGGTTTGGATCGCATCCGTTTCTAAGGATTGTCCTGTCGCACCAGAAGTAAGCTAAAATGGGAAACAAAGCCACACTCGCCACAATGTCGGAAAATTGAAAATAAATACTAGTGGGTGGGAAATTTTATCAGAATATAAGCAAAGCTTATTTTGATTATCACCTTTTCCTTGATATTTTTTAACCCCTTCTCTGGGACTGAAAAACAAGGAGTCCCGTTGATATCTGTATTTTTCTTTTTCCTATACATCTTTCCGGACAGTGAGCATATCTCGCTTCATATGATGGGTCTCGCTAGACTAGCGAGCGTATACATCCATTGTGCTGATCTCCAAAGACACATGTGAGATCCGCGAAATTTCAACCGTCTTTCGGTCTCAAATTCGATAGCTATACGTCGTGCCCTTTTGAAGTATTCTCGGGCTTCATTTCCCACGTATCTGCTGCAAGTAAAGGAAGAACCCTCGCGCGAAATGCCAACGTTGGTCAATGCGCCATTGGGGCGGAGAGACCGTTCTCAGTCATAGTGTGAGATACCGTGTGACCGGATTTGTCCAAGAAACGTAGCAAGAAAAACGCCACGGCTTCTCAACAATAGGACGTTCCCGTTTTGGCGAGTAAATAAAGAAATATCAGAGCTCAGCAAACGGTTTTATATCCTTTGATTTGTGTCAGACGATGGAACAGATAATCAGGCCGGTTGCAAGCGAGAATGAGTATGATGACCGACAAAGATGGGCAAATCGTATTGCGCTGAGGTTCAAACGTCGCTACGACCATCGCCCAATCGAAGTGGTACCGTCCGTATACCGACACTTTGGTATCACACCATGAATCACATTAGAAAAAAAATAAGTTAAGCCTCCTGTTGTATCATCGTCTCGAATTTATTCGGTTCTCTGGTGTATGATCATGGACGATGACCAGACCGGCTTTTGAAATGCAAGACGGACCACCACCATAACCACCACGACCACCACCACTACTACAGTACAAACATAAAAGTGCGTGCGTAGGACAATGACGTCGTTCAGCTCCTTGTCCGTTCGAAGCATCCGTGCATTATTGTCCCCCGATCCGGAAATCCTGTTCTTCATTTCTTATACTTGCGATAAGCTTGACTCTAGGGCGTATACCCCAATTCTTGAAGATTCGAGTTGTTTCTTGGGGCGTACTTCGTCTTTAGTTCGTAGGAGAGAGCAATACGCCCGGGTATTCCATTTTTACTCAATACCGAAACCTGCGGCACGCGACGTCTACTATGAGAGAGGTGTTTGCAAGAATCAATACGGTTGTCGACAGCAACTCGATTCCACCGCAATTACATGGCCGGCGGTGACGGTTTATGAGAGATATATCAACCGTTGTAGCTGAAGCTGCCTACCTGTCTGCATTTCCAATAGAGAATGCCGAGCGCGTGTTAATGACAAATGGAGGCGGCTGAAAGGGGGACACCGTACTTACAGTCGAACGGTTTTGACCCGATCTAAAGTTTACGTAAGAATTTGCTCACCACGGCATCACCAAAAACTGCAAACGACCAAACGAACACGCCGAGCTCTGTGTCACCGAGGTTGTGACAGTATCTGAAAGTTCCGTGGAACGCAGTCACCAGGCATAAACTGCGAAAAGGTTGTTCTGATATACGCTTTCAAAAAATTGCAAAGTATTTGATTTTCCTTCACGACTTCCGGAAGAGAATTTTATAACCCACTCCGTGTTACCAACAGACGAAACACTGAATCCTTTGCGATTAAGTTGATGGCGAATGGGTCATACTTGAGGTAGATAATTTGCTTAAGGCGGTTCCCGTCGGTCGCTGTCGAAATAGACATAGGTAGCTAGGCGCCGAGTAGCTCAGCGGTAGACGACCCTCATATACTTGGCAAGCCACGGTTAACCCCTCGGGGTCTTTAGAGGGAAGTATGGTTATACAAGGTATACCCGCGCACATCTCTAGTTGACGATACTGCAGTGGAGGTGTACGAGCGACTGCGTGCAAATTTCAGCGGCGAGGAGAACTTCGAATCAAAGAAACATACTTGGCAGGGGTGGACAAGCAACACAGGTGGTTTTCAGGTGCATACTCACACTCCTTGCAGTACGTACAGCAGTACAGTATTGCACCCGTACACAAAAAAGAATCGCGTATACAGAAAAATGTATATATATATCTTGTTTAGCCAGAGGGGACTAAAGAGTGGGATGATTTTGTAACGCAAGGTTTACCGAGATACAAGTAGTGGCCAAAAAGACAGAAGCGAACTGCTTGGGTGGCAAGACAAAGGAGGGGCACAAACATACCCTGCGCAGTTATCATGCGGGAGTATTTTCCTGAGCCAAAACCACAAACAGTTGTGGTTGCGATTATGACGCCAAATCTCGTCCCTGTCAATACGGTGCAATGCCCTGCGTACGAAACGACAACATGCACTGTCCCCTTAAAATCCAAACTTTTGTTGAGATATGGTACGAGCTAGAAAGCGGCTAAAAGTCAGAAGCCGTTATTGGCACCGCACCGCGGTCTGGAGCAGGAGTAGTACGGGCACTTTAGCACCTACTGCACCATATCTCGGGATCTTCGCACGACGATCTTCATGCCAGGCATAAAAGAAATGTGTGGTCTAAACCCAATCATCAACCTCTAGTAGGTACGCGCCATAAAACGAAACGTTCAGCTCAAATAGCATAACTCTTCAGCTCAAGAGCAAGCCCTATCAATCAAATATGGTCCGGCCACAACGCGTTATGTTCCAAAGCCTATATACTTCTTATAGTGTATAGTGAACTTCAGAGCATAACACAGGATTTTGCGAGTGTACAAACTGCACCGCGCTCCGGTACAACACCGTGAACCACGTTTGACACTAAAGTATTATCTCTCCTGTTTTTTCAGCCTATTGTAATTTCGTCAACTATTGATCTTAGACTCACGCAGGGTACCAAAAGGTGGGTCCTGGGTTTTTGTGCGATTGCCCACGGTTCTTGAAAGCCCAACAAAACAATTGGTCTAGATCGAGTGACGCAGCGACGACAGCGCAATGGCTGTAGGTAAGAATACAGAGAACCAAACTATGCGGACACTTAGGAGCGCATCACGGAAACGTGCATGAGCACGACGGTCGAAGAGTCGCCGAACGACCAGCGTCGCTCTGGACACAGTGCGTTCGAAGCTCGACAAATCAGGCATGGGTCAGGTCAACTGTCGATCTCAGAGATTGAGGATCTGAGAGGGGAATTCCCGCAGTGGATAGGCATCTCGTCAACAACGCATGAGGGCCCATGGCAGGAGGCTCGTAACATTACAGCCACGGACACATCTTCCACTACGTTGGGAAGGGTTGTCCATGCGACACCTGTACCGTTCCACACGGGGCAATGTTCTCAGATAACTGGTTGAGGTGTCACATCCACATCAAGGAGATGCTCGCGTGGTATCACGTTAGACTCCAGTTTTGCACCCGACACCCCGGCACCCTATGGTGTGGGGAGATCGCGTGAGAGGTGGACAACAAGTTGGTCGTGGGCTCTTTCCGGAGGGGAAGAGCAACCGACCCTGTGGCGCACGCGCTATTGGTTCATCTGTTTCGGCTGTAGGTCGAATGTTTTGTACGCCTACCGCTTTTTCCGCTGCTCGCAGTTGATATATAGCCGACACCGAGATTCATAGGGCTGTTTGGTATAACACTCATCGAGCTGCTGTTGCTACCAGTTTATATACTGTCGGTACGGCTACGTCATAGCTATGGTTGAAATACCGCTGATCGCTTTACCCGCTGCTCGCGGTTGATAAATAGCTGATATGGCTGATACCCTCCCGTTTCTAGCTGTTTGACCAAATCTATGTCCGACACGGCTTGATTCTAGGGTGTTGTTTGTATACCGGTGGCCAGTTGCTCATGGGGCGCTGTTCATGCACAGAGTAGGAGTGTTAACTCGGGTTTGTCTTTCTCATTTGATCGTTGCAGTTGCCTCTCTGCTGGTCGCGTGGATTGTACGCACCTATTGCTGTCATCGCTGGATATATAAAGTTCAATATCACCGTGTACAGCTGAAACTGTTGTCATATCCGCGGCTGATCACAGCCGACACGCAGCGACCACTGACTCGTTAATATCGTCACTGCCGGGACGGGTACTTCTTGTGGCAACACTATCGTAGAGGAGTTAATGGTTGAGTTGACCCGGGGTAGCGTTTGCAATAAGCAACACTGCTTTTTCTCCCGGCTGCTTGATACATGCACGATACCGTTCGCGCGTACACATACCAGAGGAAGCTCTTTGTTCCGTTGAGACCGATACCGCTTCACCCACCCTCACCCCTCCCGCCTCCCGTGAACCAAATAGAGCGCGGATGAGAGTGCGGATATGTGCGAAACCCAACCCATCATCTTGCACGGACTCCAAGCTCAGCGTCGCGATATTTTCGTTGGATCGGTTGATTAACCGGTTGTACCTTTGTATGTTTGTCTTTCGTGTGTAGACATATTTGAAACATCGATTGGCCTCTGAAAGGGTTCCGTCTTTTATAGATCACGAGGATTGCGAGCTCGGAAACACGCATGTCTGTCGTGTATTCGTGCCGCGTTTACTTGGTATTGTTTGTCTTCGCTATAATCCACTTGAGGTCCCACCCGTCCATTCTATATTGAACCAGCAATTAAACTATACGAGTTCAGAAATTAATGCTCCCTGCTTTCGTGCTGAGTTCGATACTGCCCTACTGTACGACGAAACACCGAATGCGTCCGCTTGGAGTTGCTAGTCGTTTATATCTATGTGTATACAATGTTTTTTACGAGGTTTCTTTCTCTCTGTTTACTGCTGAGGCACGGCTTGATTAACACAACCGTATTCAGTGAGCAGTTGCTATATCGCGGGCTGCTTTTTTTTCGTGCATTACTGCTGTTTTACGGCCAGAATTGAACGCACGGGCGTGTTGTTATTTATCGTGGGGGTTGTTGCTCTGCTAGACGTGCTTCGGGTTCACCGTCTTGCGGACACGCCGCGTCGGGTCGCGAAATAGTTCGGAAAGTCACGGCTCACGCGGCTCACCATTGCCGCACATATGTGTTTGACACGGTGGCGTCATAGAGGCAGTTGATATGCTCGCTGTTGATAGACAGCTCATGCAGGCACGGCTTAGTGTTGTCTCAAAGCACTATGGATATAAAAATACAGGTGTTACTTAGCGTCAAATTTATGATTGATAAACAGCTGATACTACACAGAGATTCCGAAATGGTTTAATCACCACGGCAACGACTGGCAGAGCCAGTATCAATACTTATCCATGGGGACTACTTGCCCGACTGTCTTTGGGGTGGAATTCACAGTATCTCGCAAAGCTCTTCCCGCTGCTTGTAACGGGCACAACGCAACCACCAAACATGTACAGGCCGACAACCCCTTCGTACCGACAACGCTGCGACCGCACTCCCCCCCCTCAACCCCACCCCGCGTACGTCTTACATAATCTCTGTAAAAAAAAATCAGGTGGGTTGACCGCTAGGGTTATATGGCCGTGTTGGAGTCGTGGTGGCCATATATTTAGGTCGCCTGTCCCGTGGATCGATAAAATACTGAACAAGATTGCGCTTACGCTAGGAGGGCGACACCCCCTTCACCGGTGTTTGATACACTACAGTGACTGCCTTCCCTATCCCGCAGCGAGCTCTGTTTCCCAGGCCGGCTAGAGTCTCCAGCAAAAACATGATATAATGCCAACATGAACGGGAACGAGAATCCAAAAAAATTACTCACGGCATGATATCGGAGCGATAACGAGGAGTGCCGTGCTGGTGGCCTATTTGACGTAGTAGAGGTATTTATACAACTATTTCTGGCTAACACGGCTAGGTCGTACCTGTCGTCGCTGGCTTTTGCGAGCAAAGTTTGGGCTGATACAATCGTTGGTGGGTGCTCTTGCGGACCAGGCTGTTCTCGAGTGACGACGGCGACAGCACGTTTGCAGTACTTTGCTTCACTACTTCGGTGTAACGTGTACCCCCTCCGAATAAGGAGCCCGCTTAGCAGGTCCGTAGCGGGAATGGCCGGAGCCCGTGTCATCAACGTCAGGTATTGGACCATAGAATAATTTCCATGGGACTGTATGGAGGTGACAAAGGTTAGCACCCTGGCGGTTATATAAAAATCGCCAACGACGATGCCTCTAGACAATTGGGTGACATTCATTTCGGGCATTAGCTGCTTTTCTACTGCCTAGTGTTCTACGAAGGGTTAGACTCGCGCACTCCGCGGTATTGATTTGGAGAAATGTTCGGTGATTGCACGAATGAAATGCAGATACCTTACCCAGTTCCGGGATCAACAGAGAGTACCTGAGAAGAAGGGACCAACACAGTATGGGTGGGATAACGCGATGGCGCAGGAAGCCTAAGAGAGTACCAGAGAAGAAGAGAACAACATAGTATAGGCTGGACAACGCGATGGCGCAGGAAGCCTCAACTAACTTTTCAAATGCTTGAACCAGTCGATGAAAGGCAGGAGAATACTACCGGTATGGCTACTCAAAAGTCAAGTCAATGAAGGAATGAACGTACTTACATTTGTTGAATATGAGACTAGTGGTCGGCAAAAAAATTCATGAGAGGATCCTCTTTCAACGCACCTAAAAGCAAATGCATCAAGGACTTTGGAAAAGGACTTTTGAAACGCTCACCATCCCACCAGCCCGACTAAAACCGTGCACAGAGCATAGCCAGTCGGGTTAGCGTTTGTAGTCCTTTTGTGGGGGGAGGGGGGGTCCACACCGCGCTGGGGACTCACTCAACGCGGCTGTTTTCGTCCCCGGTGAGCCTCCCCTGCTTGGGGGCCGGAGGCCTGAAGCAACCCAACACTGACCGCAAAGGATTGATGAAGGTGCAGGCGAATACTCCCGTTTAGCAAACAGAGAGCAAAATTAATCGTTAGCACGCCGGTGCTTGCTTGATTGTGGGACTGTCAATGCGTCCATGTGCTTCGCCAGCAATCTAAAAATTGATTGGACACTTTGAGCGGCTGCACTCATTATATAGTGACTCGTGGGAGCCGGCACTGTGGTGGCTGGTGTTTGTTTCGCAACGGTAATTGATTGGGCCTTTTTATTTGCATTCCAGCCTATTTCCCAGTACTTGATGTACCATGTGTCAACACGATAAGCAAAGAAAGGCGCAGAGAGAGAAAATCGTCAATCCGGCTGTGCTTCGTTTTTTTTTTTTTTAGCATTCGATTGTACCAAGGACTTGTTGTGCAAACGCCGGACGTAGTACGGCAGTAATCATGCATCCTGCAGTAAATGTACATCGCCATACCGGGCCCAGATAGTACCACCCCCCAGTGGCGGCGATACATGTGACTTATTTGCATCGTTAAACACATTCGAGCAAGAGGGTGCAGACATAGATATCAATACAGGCAGACACAATTTCTGACCAATTTCGGATTTGAAATTGGCCCAGTGTTTTGCATACGTTGGGTGTTCGCGTCTGCTAGACGTTACCAAATATGTTTAGTTGCAGGCGCAACAACACCAAGGGGGCAATGAAACTTGATGAGAAGGTCTTCCACCGTGCCCACGAACACTTACAATCGGGTTTCTTCGAAAACCATAAACATTTCCATGTGTATCGAGTTGAGAGGCGACCACCCTGCTGCCATAGCCTGTCCCCGTTTCTCGAATGCGTGTTGAGCGGGGGGTTTCCCTCGCTTAGGGACCCACAACGATTGTCGTTTGTCGTTCGCTCGTGCGCCCAGTCTTGATATCACTTGTGACACGTTGTCAACCGTTGCAGCGGAAATGATCCGAGTGGCTTGTTGTACGCATGGGGCGTGTGCGCAAGGATGCCAGGTCGCGCCACATGATTTCTCCTTTCTAGTGTTATAAGTGTGATTTTCCGTCTCCGCACATAAGTTGCTCGGTAGAAACCACGTCAACGGCGGAGATGCAGGAGGCCTGGGTGGGGAGACCCACTATCTGCATTCCTCACTGTCTCGCCTACGGCATTGAACTGTCTCACACCCGCACACGTGGAATGCATATATTTGCAGTTCTGGCACGGAAGACAGTCCCGTGTGCTGCGAAAATTAGCGGCCACTGTGCGGCCCAAATTTCCAACCCCCTAACTGGTGGAAAAATGAATATATATTATTCAGGCTTCCTGCGGGCTGAAACCAGCAGGACAATTAATAAGGTTATCCTGTTTGTATTTGTGTTTCTTTCGTTTTTTTTTTTTTACCACACGGGGAAAACAAATATATATAGGTTTATGCACAGACACCAGATCCGTATTCTATGAATGTGGGAGACGCTGTCAATAGGCTGTTTACGTTCCCATCCGGATACATGAGGTAAGTAGCCATACTGGAGGCTTCCTTCGGTTTGGCACGCGCACCATTTTTTTCGGTTGAAAAGCAAATTATGTTCTTGATAATTTGACAGTCTCTATGCGCTGGCAATACCGGGGACAAGTGATTATGTTGGTGTTATGCGCGCCCTCTGTCTTGTTGAGGACATTCAAATACTGGTGCCGTTAATTCGCTGAGCCATGGGTCTAGAAATATTTTGGTCCTCCCTTGTTATAAACTTAGACAGCCGGTTTATGTTCGGGTCGATCACAAACGGCTCCGTTGTACAGACAAACGTCGAATCGTCGCATAACGCCCCCCACACACTTGGCGAAGCTCGCGCCACTACTGGGGAAGGGGTTAAGTATTTCACCACTGCCACACGACACCGATGTAAATGCGTCGGTGACTCCCCTCCCCCCTCCTTGTCATCGCTGCTTACACCCGCCGAGCGTGTGTTACAGGCGTCACTGGCAGGTCGTGCGCGCGAGATGGGAGCTGATGGGCGATTTTTAGGCGTGGATGGAGCGTGCGACCCCGGGGTCGAACGCAAAGGCTTTCTGTGGCAGCAACGTCTTCGCTTGGAGAAGGATTTTAGGCACGGGACCACGTGATGGCCAGAACGGCACAACCCGTTCCCGTATCGACGAAATTCGGTAAGCTTCACGCGGGGGAAACCCTCATCTCCGCGGGGTGCACGGAGGAACGTATTGTGGTTGTTGTTTATGAGGTACTTGTTGATGACACCAACGGACGATATGGTGTTGGTGTTTGCTATCTGGCTCGGCGAGGGAGACAGCGAGCACCCAAACCATAGGGAGGGTCGGGCGTTGCAAGGCCTCCTGTGTTCGTTATTGTGAGACTATTTGCATTGTGTCCATACCGCGGAATGGGCCTACCCATCAGTACCAAGACAGCTCATACCACCAGTCGGGCATAACAGCGTCAACGGGAATCATTTATAATGAGCACGCTTAGCATGGCTGCGGTGCGGCCACATCCACTGCCCCGGATATGATGGTATGGGTAAACGGTGAATGTACGTCGTGATGGGTCAGGGTTAGCGTGAGCTGCTGCACGACCAGGCGTGGCGGCGGAAGTAAAATACGTCAATCGATAATAGGGCAATCCAGACACTAACCGTAGTACTATTCTAGTGTTATACCTGGTAGTACATAAACGTCCCAACACTTGCTCTTTCAAGAACTAGGGCACCATATAATCACGAGAAATACTGAGCTTCTCGAAAAAATATTGGAAAGTCGGATACTTGCATTGATAAGAAGTTCAGACGAATGATTGGTGACCTGTGTTGTCTCCAGCGTCACCTGCGTTGATGCTGTTTCCTCAGTCGTTTCGGGCGTTTGTGTTGACAGGCCAGGTCAGCTGGTTTAAAGTCCCGGCATCTGGTGTGGCCGACTGTCAAACTTTCAGTATCGAAAAAATGATCGTCCGAGCTTATTCTAGGTACAAATGAAGCCAAACGTAGGTGAGGCGGAAGTTGAACAGGTGATAGTAAGTGTACCTTGAACGTTTGAGCCATTCGTAAGTACGATGGAGGGCAGGACCAATATCAGGCGGCGTCAGGAAGATTTTATCTGGGCGCAATGCCAAGTGTACCTATGAATAGCCCAAAAGGCGTAGGTATACCTATTTATGACTACTGCCCTTGCTTCTACGTTCTGGTAGAGACGAGTAACCAATAAAAAAAAAAAGCGGAAACGTCGGGGATGTATATACTTCATAATCTAAGCAGCAAATAATCGTCGTTATCAGGGTGTACACCTAAGGCATGCAACCCACGGCTATTTGTGCTATCAAAAGGGTGTCTGTCACCCTGTTCCTGTTCAGTAGTTTGCCCGTCATATTTGGCACTCAATACATTCGAACAAATATTGCTACCGTATTTGCAATTTGAATGCGTTACATTAAAAAAAAAACTCGAATTGGAGCAGGGTGTCAAATGTCCATCCGCCGGGCCTGTTTGGACGAGCGGAGGTGAACTTATCGTTCGCTTCTGGGCTCTGTTTAGTTGTTGGGAACTCCGTTGTGATCAAGATAATATATATACCAGTATGTGACCGGGACTCTCCGAATAGAACCGAAGCGAGCTCCGACGCGGGCCGACACCACACGCAATTGAGTGTTGTTTCATTTGCTGAGATGTGAACAGCAGCCCCGCAGCACAGGGTCATGATGCCAACACGCTGATAACGGGAATAAAACGCTGATATTATATTAGCGTTGCGGGAACCATCAGCACGGCACCGGATAGGAGTGCAGCCTTCACTCACCGTGTGCGCACCAAGCGTGTAACATCGATATTTCTAGATGATCCGAATACGAATGAAAGTACACCGCAGCGGCAGAGTTCATAAACAATAATATAGAAATATTTCCAAGGTGGTTTGACATGAAATTTGACAGCTATCGTCATTTCCCAAGTTCGGGTTAGTGCAATTATGATGTTAACATGGGTACGTGCTTTCTTGCGTACGGTGACCTGCAGATATGTTCCAGTATATACGCACTCGCAGCAACAACAGTTTTTCACATACCCCAACACAATTCACGGTTAATTTCAGGCTCGAACAGTCGCAAACCCACTGCGGGTGTTTGAGCGACGGCGTTCGTAGACCATTGGCTGCAGGTGTTAATCGCGTCCATGCATAGTACACAGAGCATATGGGAGAGAGTGTCAGTAACATCAGCGGATTGATTGGTCTGTATGTCGATGTCTGCAGGGTTGGTAACAAAGCGCGTTATACTTTCACCTCGACACAGTAGTAGCGGAACGTCGACAACAAAACGACACATGTAGCAGGGGACCCTTTTACAGGTCGGCCTGCATCTTCATGCACGAGTTGCGTTAAGCCTTCTTTAATTAAAACCTACTGCTGAAGTAACCACATGATACTAGACAGCCTGTTTCAGATACGAAATCCACGCGACACCCAGCGTCTTCACCCTGTTTGTATTGCCACCGTTATATCGCCAGCGAATTCGCCAAAGCTCCAACGTTTGGTGCTGTATCGTAACCTTTCTCATTTTGGGAATATCTACCGAGTTGTTCCCAAATTGGTGGTACGCGTCTTGAAAACCATTGATATGCCAACCAACACGGTCCATGAGGGCACGTAAGTTCAATACACCGAGGCAACCAACCGCAGGCGATAGGCCATAGTTGAGGGGCGAGTCCACGTATCATGCAGCCGTGCAGCTGTGCTTGTGATGGTCAAGCACGCCGAGGACGTGGTCGACGACACAGGAAATTCTACCAACGCAACGCTGCACCAAACAGACGTGTTGACCGGAAACCCAAACAGCGCTACATGAGACAATCGCATCCAGGCAGCCCTAGCAACTGCGCGGCTGAGGAGTAGAGCGCACAATAGGCCGAATACTACGCTGGTGGATACTACGGCCGCTACTGGAGGATGGCTATGAAGCACTACAGCACGAAGAGGATCGAACTTGAGCATCGATGCCTCGAGGTATTTGAGAGGGACAGGAACCGGAGGAACTGTCGACCCTGACGAGGATGCTGCGGCGAGGAGTCATCCAAACGAGCCAATAACTGGAGTATGGGGTACACACCACGTGAGGTTCGTGGGCGGTCGATTTGCCCATCTCGCGAGGTCAAGCACAATGCCGCACCATCGTCTAGCATGTTGACGCCATACCTCACCCACCGGACACAGAACGCTCGATATCACGCCAAAGAAACAGGTTTCCTGTCTGTCTCGATGCCGGATTAACCGCAAGAACTTCCCGTGATGAAATTGGACTAAACAAACGCGGTACTTGTGACCGCAAGTGCAGCCAATAGTGCCTAACTCATACGGTTGCGTGTCACGTCCTGGCGACAAATCAAATGCCAAGATCGCGTACAGTGTACTGCTCAGGCGTACCTCGTCATGGAATGTATAGGTCGCTCCTCTTGTGTGATACGGTCCTCACACAACGGGGGCCATACCCGACATATTTCAACATTGTGGACGTCTGAAAATATCGACGAGGAGCAACATGCTCGAGACTCTTGCCGCGAAGACGCATACCGCATGCCTGGCGCTTGACCCCGTCATCAGTGACGTCCTGGTAAGTTAATACAAGATGGACGCAGGGAACGTGGAACCTCGTGACAACGAAGGCCGAAATATGATGTTTCAGACGGATAAAGAGCGGCATCACTGACTGTGTTCGATAGAGGATAAGGAGGTCCAACTCTGGTCATGCGTTTCACGCCGACAACGGTGGCCCTGGTGGCCGTTGGAAGCATGTTGGCTGCTACAAAGAAAAGGTCGGAGAACTAGGGAAAAAACGACCAGGTTTCACGAGGTGCGAATAGGGATAGCGGTAGATCACCGGCGGCTGCGGATGGTGATGAAAGCACCGCAATACCTACGGACACGTAGAATCCCGGCCGAGGAGTGGAACAGGTACGGCGATATGTCCCGTTTGACGACGGACTGTAAAAAGAAGCTATGCAGCCGGCGCAACGGACAGGAGCACACTCACGACACATGCCCCACGTCCAAAGAGCGGTGTGTTCCGGCGCTGACGGGCAAGTGTGGGGCGAGATATTGCGACAATGAGGCTACCACCCATGCCTCAGCGTTCAACGCCCAAACGACACCGAGTACACCAGTGGTGATGTGGGAAAAACAAAGAAACGGAAGTCGGCTTTTTGGGTAAGGATTGTGCGATAGTGGACAATGTTCCCGCACGATTCTCTCAGAAGGTACAGTTATCAACAATAACGGGTGGAAACTCAAACTACACGGCAACAACGGCTCTATTTGCTCCGTCTAAACATACATTCTGCAGGTCGTTTTGTCCGGCAGTGGTCTGGGGCAAGAGTGGCTGCCTACGTTTGCACAATTGCACGACCTCGTGCACCACCTAATGTTCCTACCCACTCTCTTCAACACCTGTGCAACTCATCCCGGGGCAACCGCCCAACGACGTTTCGATTGATATCAACGACGTCTATTGCGCTGGGAACATCCAGGAGGTTGTACTCAGCACAACAGGCGAGCGGGCAGAAGGTGGAGTTGGCTCTCGAGAGGAAGTCGTACGATCCTATAACGCGCGACGATAACGTATGCCTTAGGGGTAATAAATGAGACATTTTCACGACATTCGAGGGAGCATTGTATACACCGCAAGTCGGACGCTGCGGAAATGTTGGAGGGCTTCCTCGCGCAATGTCGTGAAGATGGTGTCTCGTCGAAGGTGGTAATCATTCGATCTGGTTCAGTGGTGAAATACGCGTGGGGTAGTTTGACGCTCCGTGTAGATCACGAGATGTCAAGGAAAACGTTGTGGGCCCTACGGTTTCCATGTCGAGCAGATAGCGGAATGAGCGCTAGCATTTCTCGAAACGGTCGAAATGGCGGGTCCAGTTAAAAGCTGCTGCGCTTCATCCAGTAGCGTAATACCCGGATACTGCGTCGCTATGAGTATGGGCGCCCCACTAGGGGTGCGATGATTTGAACAGCACATAAATTATTAATAACCCAGTGAGAAAGAAGTCGCATGAGAGGTGACACAATAGTCTATCCCGATGTTGCTTCTACCTTTTCTCAAGCCTGGCTAGTGTTACACAAGACTAGTCACAGGTCAAAGCCTATAAGTGTCTTGGCCTTGATCATTCACCCACCCACGAGCGTGACTCTCTACGAGTACTGCCTAGACACAACACCGTGATCATTGAGCGAATTTCAACCTGTCGATGCGTGTCGCTTGCACGACATGTATCTGCCCAGACGCACGGTCCTCCGTGCATGGAAGGGAGGGGTCTGACGACACGATGTGGCATCGAGGTGGTGGGGGGGGATGACCAAGCTGGATGGCGATCTGGCTAACTCAAACAACGTCAGCGTGCCGTGTGGGGTTAATATAGACGCGTCTGGGCAGGAAAGGGCACTGGAGGTACCTGTTGGCAGGGATACTTGGGGCGTGTCGGCCTAGACGATGATCTTGTTTCAAGGGCACGGGATGGGGGCCTCCTCGGTCCCGACAGGCATGACCGAAAAAATTGATATGATGAGTCCCTCTTACGGGGGAGCGTTAGACGACTCTTCTGCCCTCACACGAACGGGCAAAAACCACGGCGGTGGGGCGTCAGCCTTCGGCTCTGTCCAGGAGAACGGCGAGGGTACCCTTGTCAGAGGGAGGAGTACCAAATCTGAGTAACTCGAGACCGCGGTTCGGAACATCACAAGGGGTCAGAGCTAACGCCTTTACGGCGAACCTACCAAAAATCGGCTAACGATACTCTCTGGGGTCAGGAACGCGTCACAAACGGCAGCGTACGAGTGGACAAAGCCACGGAGGGTAATGAAAAACAAAATGATAAACGACGGAAGACGAAGTTGAGCGCGTGTATGCCGAGTGGGCTCCAGGAAGACGTTGAACTGCCTCCGCAGTTCGCACTATATGTGGAGTTTCCACAATACTATGCGGCGTGGCCGAAACCAACCGATACAAACGAAGCCGCTACACCGCCACAAGGACGGGATCCTGTGAGCGCGAAGTCGGTGTATGTTTCGGATGATAAGGCTGGTTTGAATGTATAGACAAAGTCTACATATTCCGCTCAGAGATGCTGTCAAATGTTGGATAAACCATGCGCCAAACGTTATGGCCAAGGCCTCCATGAGCATTAGGTATAATTCGGACGGTTATGGCCCATCAACATGGTTCAACGAGTTACTTTGTAGACGTCGCGCAGGTGTTTGTTCGCGCGAAATATCTACGTCAAACGGAAAATCGTTCGTCTTAACCAACGCGTCGATGGTCCGAAGCGGATCGGACAACAGTGCAACCTGACTATTTATACAGCCCGTGGTAGCACCTAGTGTGAAGCAGCGTAGCACCGATCCGTGTTGTATGCATGGTTGTGGCCGGCAATATATATATTGTTTATATAAATGATTGTGGCCGTTCATCAAGATGACATCGTGATTGCCGTACAGAACGACCCATGCAGCGTTTGTTACGAAATTACCTATGAATATCATCGGCGAACTAACTTGGTAAGCTGGTTCTGTCTTTAAAACACGAACGGGAATTAGAAACGTTCGAGATTACGTAGCAGGCGTTTGATGAAAGGGTATTGAACTGTTATAGCGGCAGTTATCATCTGATATTCTCGTCATCCGCGGTGAGAGGCGGGCCTGAAGGGTATTATCCTTGCAAAGAGGGTAGCGTGGTATCATTGTCGACCATTACGAGGCCGAACACATCGAACCCTGTGCGTGCTGTAACGCGCCACTCACGCAGCCGTGAAAAAATGCTGCGTCGGGCAAATGTGAGGAATATACTGTACCTTCGAGGGATCCATGGGTTGGGATTCACGTAGATTAGAGATGAGGTCTACTGAGTAATTGATGCCGACCTCGCCGATAGGCCCCAGATTTGGACGATAGCTATTTACCATAGTTTTGACCGGGAACCATCATGTTCTGCTCATAGCGAGCACAATGCCATGTGCTTCTATTTTGCCCAATAGCTACTTCGTGTGAAGTATATGGACGGTCATTCTGCAGCTGGAAAAAAGCAGCACGAGGATATTGAAAAGAAATCTATCAACTCAAGTCTCACCGTAGGTTCATGTTTAATCTGTCATTGGATGGTGAGCAAGGGCATATTGAACATTGTTTCACTAGTACAATACTCGAGTGATGGAGGGAATATTATTTCTTGTCGCCATAGGGCGCTTCCATGAGGGTTATGTGTCAGTAGGGCACCAGTTTCGTTTGATTTTCTAGCTATGGTTGTTGTTTGGGAATACGGCCGCAACCTATATTCCAATGGATTCGACGACACGGTGCCCGGGTTTCTTCTTGTGCGACTGTCGCTGATACGTTTTAGGTGTTAGCAAGTGTTCATGGCTCTTCGTCACCTTTCATAAGCCGGGGAGCGCGTTTGTTAAAATTGTTCTTGCAATGGCGGTTAAATGTTGTATATAACTGTACACACTTTCGTACTCCTTGTCATACAGAGTTGGTTAAGGGTGCGATAATGCAGGGCTTCTCTATCTCCTCCTTACGTATTCCAACCCACCAACCACACAGAATATGATTCCACAACGGAGCGGTCGGGGTTGAAATCTACGAATAGTACATAGCGAGTCCAAGATTCGTACCGTCGAATGATGAGCCCATTAGTAGAACCAGCTATCTCACTGGCTCTATTGGTCTAAATAAAGAGGAGCATCACTCATGTTATCACCAGTCCTCCCCGTCACCGTTCGAGGGGGACAGTTGGTTGGTCGAAAACAACTTCCAAGGCAACGGCAGAGTAGGAAATTGCAGACCGGGAGGGGGGAATTAAAAGGTGCACTATAGGAAATGCAGCCACCTACACTGTTACGCAAAATATGAACGTGGTGCTGGTGTCAGAGGATGCCCCGCCACCTAAACGTAGCATGCGGTCTGCACAATTGTTTTTGACCAGGCATATATCTCTTGAGAAACTCCTGCACCAGATTCCCAATGCAGCGGAACCAACCAAGCGACCCTCGGACAACGAAAAAAAACGAACAAGGCAAGGGCTTGGAAGCTAGACTTTGGTAATCTCTTGTCCAACGATCAAACTACTCGGTTTTCGTTTTATACCGCCCCAGTGCTATTGATCGAGAGTGCAGGCACTGCCTCTCTACGGTACGAGGCAGATGCCCGGTAGACACCGCGCGGTCGAATTGAACCCTGGCCACAATAACCGTGTTGATTCGTTGTGTGTGGGCAGATGAGAGTCTTACAGGGGATTAACTGTGGGGGCGGTAAGCGCGTGCGTCAAACACTACACTAGCAAGGGTAGCACCAAATACTTGACAGAAAAAGAAGGTTGCTGGTGGCCATGCCATCGTCTTCGTCCCATATACACACCAATGTGGCTGGGGTCGCCGGTTTGATATGTATAAACACGCCAAGCAACATGCGTCGCTACTACTGCCGTCGTTCGAGCGCCACGACTGCAGCGGTCGCGGTCTGACAAACATGAATAAGCATTGCCCTCATCGTTCACAGTATGCTATTGACGTCGTACGCCTTACGTGAACAAAATCGAGCACTCCCGTTGAGATCAGACTGCCCAAAAAGGTGTGTGTGTACGACTTCAACCAAGGGCTTCACGCAATCGTTACTCAGTGTTGGCTTTACACAGAAGACGCTATCCGTTCGACAGGGGGGGGTCAGAGAATTAAACAATGATAGACTAGCAGCGAAGTACCTACGATGCTTGCAATGGTGGAGGTACTACGTAGATATGATGCTGTTTGGATTGGGAGATATTTACCTGCCGAAAACAAGAGCCCTTCGGTGCTCAAGTAAACGAAGATCTCGTAGACTAACTGTGAAACTTTGTGTACCCGCCCATGCGCATTACTTCAGACGGTCTACTCTGCATCAGAGAAGAACAATTCAGTGGGTGCTACTCGACTGCTGCGGCAGCATAATCTACGCTGCGGAAACTTTGCCCAGCGCACTTACTCGCGTGATTGGCCCGGCCTGAGTGGAGCTCCCACGGTAGCAGGACAAACGAACAGCACCAAGAAAAAATATTGAGTCCAGAAGGAACTTACATAAAACATTCATGGTCGGGGCACCACTCTTTTTCCCATGAGATGGAAGGGGGAGAAACATTTCCGCCATGTCAGTTTGTCGCCAAACAATACGTCAATCTATCACGTACATCTATAAACATCAACGAGGATGCTTACCACTTGTTCGAAAAGATAGTTGACACCCACTGTTCGCGATATGAGTGCAACTAACCGTAACCCCCGTTCGAGGCAACCACAGAAAATTTGAATGCTCACGAATCCGACTAACTCTCGAATACGTGTTGAGCTTTACTCCTCTCAACAGAGCAACGAAAAAACAGGTACACCAAGGTTAGTTGTGTATTGATTAAGAGAGACCTTAATGAGGAGACCAAGAAGTCATGGCAAAGTGATGAAGTCAGGTAGAATGTGGCATGGTGTACTAAGAACGCATGTCGCATGTCGTGACCTGCGTGACACTCACATCGCCGTGCCACTACAACAGCGCCAATAAAGACCAACGACCCAGCCACCCGTTCTCGGTCGGGCACACTATTTTGAATATGGTACAAACCAATCATACTTCTGCGCGGCACAACTGCAATGTCTAGGCCATTGAGTCGTCAGGACCCTGTGGATACTATTCACGTTTATGCCATAGTGCAAAACTAATGCCCTCATCTCGATTTATTTGTCTTGTGGTGTACCCGAGAACGACGTATCTTTGACAAAAAGTACTAATCTGACACTTCAAAGAACTCGACTAACAGTACAGCAGTACATTGTATCACGTCACACACCTGTGCCTGTGTAACTGCGTGTAGTACGCCAGGTGCAAGTGTGTCACTGAAAGCGAGATGGATAAGCTACGGACAACGTGATACTTACTGTGGTTTGTAGCAGGGAAATATATGTATCCTCAATTTATAAATACAACTTACGCGCGACACACAATGCCATTAGAACGGAAGTTCAAACCTATTGAATCAATGCCTAGGTATATACACGGTTCACGGCTACGTCTTGGATACGTGTCGAGGGTTAAAAAGTACCATCCCTCCCTGCCGAAGCAGCACGGACAATGGAAGAACCCAGCGGGAGTTACTTGTGTCGTTTGCCTGGGAAGGTACCAGAACAGTGTCTTCATGTATCGAACGGAATAGTAGTTAGATCCCATGTGTACATTTGTTCGCATTTCTGGGGTGAAGGCTGGAGGAAGTGATGAAACGTAGACGATATATGGATAGCAAATACAGCCGTAAACACGAACTGTTCGTCGTGAGGCCGACCTGTTCATTTCTGTCATTATTGTATAATGGTTGGGGCGGCTGTTTGGCATCAACGCTGCCTATATATAATTGAATAGGGGTTGGCCGTAAGCAAACCCGGAGCCAGTCACACGGCCGTACCCGCAGCACGTACTTACCATGGCAGCGGTCAGGAGCAACGTATAACCTGCACGCTGGTAAACAAACTTGGGGCTGCATATGACGTCAACGGGAGCAATGTATGTTCAGACGTAGCGCCTAATCGTGACAGGCGACGAGCGCGACATCGACTTAAAAAAAGCTTCCTAAATTATGTTTTATGCGGGATAGAGGCAACCATGTGTTCGAATGCTCTGTAGCGTACACTACCAGAAGGGAAGAAAGCCGCACATGCCGTAGTGGCGTACATCGTGATGACCGAGGGCTTAAGCCTGACTTACGTGGAGCGCAATAAAAATAAGTCGCTCATCGAGCAGTGGCGCTGGCGGAAAAATATATATATGAGAAATGTTTCGTAGATGATATGGAAAAGCAAGTGAGTTTATGTTCCTGCAAAACTGAAGATACGTGTGGGTGACTTGGAAACAGACACATCGGCTTCAACCAGTGTTAATCGCAAAAGGCCCAACTAGACGTCACTCGTAAAGGCGTTCTACGATAGAGGTTCAACGCAAATTGTCTAGGACTCCTCTCCTCAGCAACTCCACCCCTCCTCCGAACACTGTCCTCAGCGAAAATCAAATTGCATGCCGATGAACAATCCCATGGCCCAAGTATACAACTACGTGATTCTCGAAACAATATTGGCACTCCGACGGTTTTGGGTCATGGAGCCCGGTCATTCAGAAGAGGTTTGATGGTCAATGTACTACCTCTATCGTTGAACGCGTCCATGAACCGTCCTCATTCTCGTCAGAATCGGCGACCAGAAAGTGTTCGTGCTGACTCTTCATGATGCAGATATTACAGGCCCAGTGGCACAAACTACTGCATGAAAAAAAGACGATTACATTTCAAGGGCAGCAAGGCTATTAGACAGTGCTAGCCGAACTAGACCACTTGATCGCATTGATGCCAGCATACACAAACCATTCTACCAGTTACATTGCAGAAGGGAAAAGTAACAAACATGAAGAGGATAAGTGGCAGGAAGGAGACCTTTGGCAAGAGGCGTATCGTGGAATTAGGTGAGAACGCGTTCCGTCGTGGGGGGCCGCGAAGCGGAGATGCTCGTAGCCCTGCACTAGCAACGTGCTTGTAACTTCTTCCTGGATATGGTGGGTGCGTGGTGAAATATCAATATCTCACAATGCTTTAGCCATCAAGCGGCAACACTCACACCATGTTGCATAAGAAACAAATATCAGAGAAATCAATATCCAAGACATATAGCAGACTCCGGGGCAATCTGAAAACTATCAGGGACGTGTTTCAAGGGTGTGAGCGGTTGGAGAAGACATTTCGTTCCATTCTTGATATTATGTGGGAAACACGCAAGAGGCTTTCCCAGGCCGGTAGAAAAAGGTATGCTGCCTCCTCGGCGAGGTTTGGCAGTGTTAATGCAGGCAACCAACGGCCGCATCTAATAATGGGTCGGAGACAAGACTGAATCCCCGACATAACGTCCTTTTGAACAAACTAAAAAACTGGACTGGTAGCAAAGCCATGGTATACATATTCTACTTGAAAGGAGAACAGGGTAGTGATACGAATCCTACGTGGCGTAGTGGTTAACACGGCGCCCCCACGATGGTGTTGGAAGTTATTCTTCGGGAATGAAGCACGGGAGACACAAACCGTTTAGAGATACCGGCCGACGACGGCCAGAAGAACACAGCAGCCTCGCGATAGAGGGATTTTTCCAAGCGGCGAGCCGACTAGAATCAGGATGGCGACGTCTGGTTGTGCCTGTAACGGAGTGTGTGAGTTAATAAGCTATTATATAATGCAAGCAACCAAATTTTCCGTATACCCCTCCTTCGACGATGAACCGAGCTCATAAGTTCAAAGTGGAAATATCCAGGAGGCGGGTAAACGAGAAACATAGCGGGAACCGTTGAATGCGGGGTCAACGCAGGTCGAGATAGGGATAGCGTGTAGAAACACGGTTAGAAAGGGGGGGGAAATATCGACACGTACATAAGAAACACCTCCAATGGCGCCATGAAGGGAATACGTCCATGCAGCAGCGGAACAGTTGCCCGTCGTGCTTGAAGTGGTCAAGTATCAGAGAACAGGGCTACCTCTGTTGACGACACCGTTTCGACGTGGGCTCATACCGGCGGAGCGATCGAGTCTCCTGTTGTGACCCATAGTCTAAGTCAACCGTTAGGTTAAATTGAAGAGGAGGGATCGCGAAACCATGATGACGCCTCTGCAGCACAATCTGTGCAAATAAAAAGAGTGACGGCGGGTCGTCTGTTCTAACATGTGGTAAGAAACGTGGCATACGATAATCTTGATAGTTAAAAAAATCGTAGACACGGGAAAGGAAGCAATCGCCCGTTGCTCGACTATTGGCAAATAATTGCTCGTTCCAACTTTAATACACACCTGCGAGAGTTAGGTGTACCGGTTTCGCGAATGTCAACGTAAATGGATGGATATGTCCCGCTCGATTCAGCCATCGACAAAGTAGTCTAAACAACTTTTGTGTTGGTAACGATTTTTATTCACCAAGCTGTGACATGGGCATTCTTGGCGAAGACAACACTATTTAGGGTAGTGTGCAAGACCTGCGGAACATCGGTGTCGGAGAATGCGCTCATGGACCGTGAGGAAAACCCAAAGAACAGATACATCTGGATTCAATGGAGAATTAGGGTTTGATCAGACACGGGTATTGTTGGGACATGTTGTCGAGGAGGTACAAAGGCGTTCAGTAACGCCAATGGGGTGCATAGTGTTTAACATCGTTTGGTTTGATCTGGAAAAACTACTCGTGGTCGCTACGACCGACTCTTCAAAGTGTAAATACCACACTTTAGTGCAACAAAAAGGCATCGTGCAAATGTTATATTGAGGGGGCCACAGTACTCCGCCAACGCCATGGATGGTGGACTGTCGCCCAAACACTACATGGTAGCGCAGTCATTCCCATCGCGAAGCAGCATCGAGCGCAAGGCAGTAGGGATTGAAACCCGATTCCTGATATAAATTTGGTGAAGTATACCTTGTAACCACCGCGGGCGAAACTTATCCACGCATGCTCAACAACGAAAGCTATGCTGATGCCAGTTGTACCTTTATCCTTTTCACCGGCATCGGTGAAACATGAGCATATCCCCGAATCGGCTTACCTCCAAAAACCCCCCGTAGTTGCTGGAAAACTCGGTGTGGCCATTCAAAGAGACGTTCGACAAGACACCGTACACGACACCTGCGGGGATACAAGATGTTCCAATGCAAGAAAATTTGTGTCTTGATAAAGATGAAACGAGAACATTTGGATGACGGAGTGAGGACGGTGGGGCCATGTTGTCTCTCGTTGTCGGTAAGATTAACGGACGGTCGAAATCACAAAGCGAGTCGCGAACAACAAGCGGACTTATATTCAACACAGGACTAACGCAATGGCGGGTTGTGTCTATGGAATAAGTCAAATGTTTTCGCGATGCTACAGAAAGTCATGCGTTAAGCGGAGCGGACACAAGCAATTGACGTGCTTCAGCTTGAACCACAGCTGCACTGATTGCTTGACAAGTTCAGGGTGAAGCTTCTTACGGAGTGACATATAGGTAGGACACATGGAGGGGTATACCTTTTGGTTTTCCACGACGACAACAGTAGGCTCAGACCGTGACCCAGCCCCGGACGCTGTTCTGTACGAGTGCCGCGTTAAATGAGCGTTGCGTTGTGCAGAAATGCAGACCCGTATGGCAGGCATGCAGCCCGCAGCCAGACAGCCGAACACCCCCGTAAAAGATCCCAACACCACGAAAAATGAGTGAAGGCTGAAATCATGGCAGTTGGGGATGTACTGGCTTGTCTTGAGTCCGACCATCTCGACGGTAATATGGCACCTTCTGACAGTAGCAACGGTAGCAGCAGATATACTTAAATTTACAAATTAGGACACGATGCCACCATAGCATTTGGAGGCGTGCATTGATCCAAGACGGCGGGTTTCGCACCGGCGTAGTAAGTCATGTTAAACTGCTGAAGGAACACAACAAACAAATCACGGTGATCGAACCAAACGGAAACGCGAAAACCGCACGTTGTGTATAGAGGCGTTGCCGAGATAGAGACAACGACAGGAGGAAGGAATCTCGCAGTGTGGAAAACTATGAAGTGACAAGGCAACAAATCTCCACCTTTACAAAACCTCCAACAACTTGACATCGCTCAAACGAAACTAGCATCTACATCGCAAACTACTGGCTTGAGGGGTTCACCGGCCATACCACGAAACAAACATCCGTCAGAGAAACTCGAACATGATAATTTGATAGTGCAAAGCCACAATATCATGGTGTCGCGGACCGTTTCTACAGAGGTGACACGTGTACCTGTTACGGCCTGTTTTGAGGCCAATCATAGGAAGGTAGCACGTTCCCACGGACACCGTTTGTCATATAATATGAAGCTGATAGCAAGTGAATCAAGATCATCGACACTACGTCCAAACATAATGTTAAGACACGAAAACAAACCCCGACAGAAAGATGTGGCTACACGCTTAACATTGAATAGTAACAACCGAAGAATAAAACCGTTCCCTCAGTGGAATGTGCGTGATTGTGGTCGTGCCGTGCTAGGATTTTGTATTAAGAGTCAAACGCACATCCTATTTAATACTGTGGAAAATCACACCTTCCAGATGTTCCTGGTTGGTAGCGACGGCAGAAACGATTTAAAAGATGCGGTGTCGTTGAAGCCTCCAAGCTGCATGCAAGGGTGCCGGTCAAAATGAGATACGTTTTCGGAAAGGATCACGCAATACGAATATTCGTCGCATCAGAAAACAATTGAGTTCCATGGTTGAGAATGGCTGGCCCGACGAGAACGGGAAACAAATATGGTTTCTAAAGTTTTCCTGAGTTGATGTACGGTGTAATGCATTTCTTTGAGGGAATGTGTGCCCCTCGTCCCTGACAGCGGCGGGGCAACAACGAAGCGCCTGATTTACGAGCACGCGTGTGTGTGGGTCACTCTATTACAGGCGCCCTTTTTTCGCTGTAGATAATTATTTTCGTCATCTTCATTTCCATTTAACGTATTTTCTTGCTAATTCGCCAGCAGAGGAAACTGAGCCTGGTAGTCAAAAACGTCGGTTCTCTGTATCTGCTGACTAGGGCCGGTGTCACCCTCCAGATCAAGGATGTCAGTATTGTCACAAATGTTTGAAATAGAAAAGAGGGGACGCCATCAGGGTTGATCCATTTTCGAAAACGCCTCACTTTCCGACTGGGAAACGGTGATCAATTATCACTTAGTGCGTGATATCGTAGCTATACAAAAACACGGCAAAGTGGAAAAAAGGTAGGAAAAACGGATTATCTCGCCCAACGTTAGTAGCGAGGTGTACCGTCGACAACGACATCAAGTTTTGTTTTTAATTTGTTTTTCTCTCGGTACCTACTATTTGCGACAAGATGCCGCGTCCACATATAAAGCGGGAGTAGTAAGCCTGGGTGAGAGCATCCAGCTGGTCGCAGCAGGAGGCCTCATTGATCCCAACCTATAAACGAATTATTGACCCAAGCGATGTTACTATTGGAGATGTTACTTGACAGTAGCTATCATTTTGTCGTCACTGGATACCACGGAATATCTGGTAGTATACGGTACAAGGGATCCATAATAGATCGATTTTGGGTGTGTCACCACCTGACGAACGTTGTCATAGACCGTAGTCGGGTACGGGTGTGTCATCACCTGACGAACGTTGTCATAGGCCGTAATCGGATTCGGGTGTGTCATCACCTGACGAACGTCGTCGTAGGAGGTATATGTATCTGTTATGTATCTGTTAAAGATCATCAAGATCGGAAACAGCCAAGATGAGTGTTTGCACGCCCACTTGTTCACTCTACTTTTGCTCATCATCATCAGCTTGTCTGCTGAGCTTAATAACTAATCAACCTTGGCCTGGAGTCGCCAACATCATCATCTTTCTTCTATTCGAAGATTTCACGCGAGTCTGCCTGACAGCAACTCAAGCGTTTGCACCTCGATCAGTTCTGTGTCTTGACCGGTCATCGGCAAGCGAGACTAAGCGTACACCAGCTTCGAGCTGATACACGCTACTTCACACCAATCCTCAATAGTTACAACACAAACATATAAAAACAAAAATCTAGTAGGGACAAATCCGACAGTGGGAAGTCAAAATTATGATGTCTTCGGTACGCTGGATTCGTGAATATCCGACATACATGCGTCGGTGTACTTCCACAAACGGAAGTACAGTATGGGCTGAACGTCACCGGTAAACGACAACACAAAACAAAAAATACTTAACACCGCGAAAACGTATCTAAAAAAGTTGAAACACGTACAGCGTTTATATATATATACAAATATGTATGTATCGAAAGCACTTCCAGAATACAAGAACAATTGCAGGAGCACTAAGACGTTGTGGGTTCGACTGTGACAATAGCGTCGCCAGCGTCAGAGAATTCGTGGCTAGGGGGGGAGGGGGGGGGGCACCCCTGGCTACATTTCGTCGGAGAGGTGATGTTTACGTTTTTCGATGCGTTTTTATGGTATACGAAGCATATAGTAATAGCCACAACCCCGACTGCGTAGGTTTCTGTTAGAACGGAAGATGGTTGATGTAGTGGAGAGTTAATGTTTGCACTGGGCATCTAAGCATGCTCTATAACGATTGGTAGTGGGTAGTTGCATGGGTCCCTACCTTGGAAAAAGGATGCACAACAGACATCGCAAGCAAACCTCAATGGGATACTCATGCTTGAATTAGTCAACAAAAACCTTTCTCGCAGGTCGCGCCGTAGTGGCATTGAACAGACGCACCTTTTGGTTGCCGCTTCATCGTCTGAGCAGTGCGAGAAAAACCAGTGCTTGGTCGTGCGCTACTGCCGAAGGGCACGAGTACATACTCCACACTGCTCAGACCCAAAAGGGATTGTAGAAACATGTATGGTACCTTTCGCAGCCGTCGCACTCACAGTGGGTAACATACCCGGGGCGTGTGTTTCAAGTAGGAATATCTCATTCGTACCGAACATGTTCCAGTGCGACATGAATGCAAAGGGCCAATTCCCGTACACACGCATATCCCTCGAGTAGCTCGCTGATGTCCAAAAGGGATGACATCATATATAAGTACCGTATACTGCTATTTCGCAGCAGTCGCCCTCACTGCGTTTAACGTAAGCATCATAAGTAGGATTGTTGCGAAATCGACTGATAACCGGCCTAAACAACGAACGACGATAGCAACCGCTGCCGGTGAACCTCATCTTGCGACGGGATTACCGGGCACTGGGCTCGGCGAGGGGTCTCGGTTCCCGTCAGGTTAGGTGCTGAACAACAGTAAGTATACGTTCAACTCTAACAACTGTGCCGCGTCACTGGATGGTCTTGGTGATACCTCTCACGCGGTTGCGATGGGCCGAAGAATGTCACTACCTTCACACTGCCCCAAAACCTAGCAGCGTCAATGAAAACAACATAGGTCAGTGGAATATCGACCTGAATCGCGGCAGACCAGGTACATGCCTACAAGTGATGTCCACGTCGCAGCAAAGACGGCGATGAGATACAACTGTACTCTTACGTTATCAGGAGATGGTGGAGCGATATTGGCAGTGTTGCCAGTGTGGTTAAAACATATGTATTCTGGCAGATACCCCTTACGTGGTTTTAATAGGGCGCGAAATATGTTTAGTTTCAAAACACTTGAGTTCCTTCCTGCAACACCAGTTCGTGAACAACGAAGTGTTACGGGTCGACAGATTCACCAGCTAAACCAAGAAGTACATACGCGAAACGGATATGCGAGTGTTTCCATGTTGCCTGATTAAACGATATAGACAAATGTGCGTTTTGTTCCGCGAATTCTATGATGGCGATCCAACCACTGGTTTCGCAGGCAAAGTCAAGGAGGCATTGCGCAATGTCAATACCCAATGAGTTCTTGCGACTCTAGGGCACACCATGGCCCAAGATGACCACGATTAGCATCACGCGGAGTGGTACGACAAGGCGGTCATGCGGTATGAGGAGCAACGCAGGCGCGCGTCTAGTCCATCAAGCAGAATACACTGTGCACCGCTAGGCGGTTCCCGATCGGATTTAGTGATATCCAGGTCCGTGCAGCCGAGAACGAAACCTGGGTCGACAACATGGAGGCCAGTACCCCCGAGGACGGGGGGCAGCTCAAAATGATCGAGGACATGCGCGAAAAACCTTCAAAATCTGCTGGATGACATCCAAGTCATCCAAGACGCCGAGTCAAGCGATGGCAAGGGGCCGCATAACGGTGCGGCTTGCGTTACGTTTAGCAGGTAAACAATGTTGATGGCTGAAGGAGAGAATCATAGGTTAGAATAATCCCAACATTGTAGCGGTTCCGCTCGTTAACAGCGAGAACCCATATCCGTGTTGCTTGTCAACGGGATCTTCACGAACACCGCCCTAGCATCCGCCGCCGTAGTGGAACTGCTCCATGCGATAGACGTGCTGCATGTCACCAAGTGTATGTCGCGTGAGGCAGACCATGGCATCGTTGCATCAACGACATCAAACAGCCGTTCTAATTTTTGACGAAGGTGTTGTTTGTCGTTATCACTCAGCAATTTGAAAAGGCGTCGACACATCGACATCAGACGGCGAAGATAACGACTAAGCGACACAAACGCCGGTCAACACGGCGAGGATTCGACTTGTCAAACAATAAGATCGAGGATTGGTCGACAGTTGCTTTCGAACGCAGCTCTCTCCGCTAAGTCGAAATGGCCCAATCAACCGCGGATGGATGACAATCCAGGAGTGGCGCGTCCCAACTGGGCGAAGGTTGGCGCCTACATTGACGTCAGTGGGGTGGGACATATCATCACTCATAATGAATCGGTCGCACCAAGCGACAAAGCAGGGCGCGCTGGTCACAACGTGCGGCGCGCAGGGACGAAGACTGCGCCGAGCTGCTGTGGTTTGGTTGGACCTCCCAGCCGAGATTTCCATTCGAAAGAACAGGGAACCTGTGCAAGTACCATCTCGATCCGGATGTCATATTGGAGGCCGAAAGTCAATACTGTGAAGGCGACTGAGGGGTTAGATACAAGAAGACCACGGCTGATGCTGGAACGGTGTCGACCGCTTTTACGTTGGGCGACGGAGACGGGAGCGGCAAGGGTGGAGGTTCTGCACAATAGGGCAGGGCAAGGACGACGACAAATTGGGCTACGGGCTACGTCAGCTGGTAGGTTCACCCCCGGAGACCGAACGAGCTCGGGCTCCGGCAGAGAGCAAACAGCTTCTACCGGGGTTGCCGAGTTCGCAGCCAGGTGGGCTCGAGCGTTTACATCGGTGAATGGCGGTGTGGGAGGAGTTGCCAGGTTCGGATTATGAAAACGCGTCTAACATCGGGCATTTAATTGCATGGCGTTTGCGTTCATGAAATTGCATGGGTTCGTATCTGGACGTTTGGGTACATGCAGGCCTCTAAATCTCAGTAAAAGCTGCCTAGCATTAAAACGTTTCAAGGTCGGTGTTAGTTTGGAGTCGCGAACGGTTTCCGCAGTTTTGACCAGTCACCTAGCATTTCACTCAAAGGGGCACACGTACATGTCAACGGTTTCGGCGATACTGACATGACGACCGCTGTCACGTGTACCAACCACAGCGCCGTAAGTCTGTGTACTGCCGGCATCATTTACAATGTTCACGACAACGTACGGTTCGGCGCGCCTTTGTCTTTACCCTTCGATTGGTCAGTGACATTCTGAGGCTGAGACTGTCGCTTAGTAGTGTTGGCATCCACGTTTGCAACGTTCGTAGTGGATGATCGTAACTTTGTGAAGTTTCTATCGGCGCAAGGGATACATGCAGATACGACCTTCTCAACGGAGGCCATATGCCAATTAGGTCATGCCAAGCGAGAAGAAGTATGGGAAACGTTATATATTTGTCATAAGTCCAGCGGCAGTACGTGCATAGTCCTCGACAAAATGCGCGTTTAAGAAGCGTGTATACAGGTGATAGTGGAGTGGAAGGGGTCGACGAGGTTCTGGTACGTATCCCGCGACATGGTAGACTTAGAATGACGGCTGCAGTTCAAGTAACATTACAGCCAGGGAGTTGGGTGTTTTATTGTTTCCACGTTAGAGCGCTTGCACGTAAAATCCTCACGTGGAAATGCGGTCGTGGCGAAATGGGGCCGAAACCAATACCGTGCATGTCGAGGTAACGCAGCCAACAGCCACAGATCGGCCGGCCCCATGACCGAAAGGTTGGCATGTGGCGCTGTCCAAAGGTGGGGATATTGAATATATCAAAGTTTGTTCGGTAATGCGTGGACGATCGTCTTATCGTTGAGATGCAATGGTATCCATCGGGCATTTGGTGCTAAAGGGCGTCAGCTTCGCTTCTCTGTTTTCTTATGTTATACGCATGTTACGCCAGCGGTCGGGGAAGGATTCCTTTCTGCTGTCGGGGCAAAACCTAAACGTCTCATGGTGGAACACAGGGCCTAAAGCGTCCGGGAGATAGATATAGTTTTTTGAAACAGTTTTCTTGCCGTCGCCGATTGTGTCAATTTTCGTGATCTTTTCGTGATTGGGTGATCGTCGGATCGTTTGCTTCGGTTTAGGATGTGCGGTTGTTTTTGAGAAAACGTTTGGGCGTTTGCGAGTATGAAAGGTAAAAAAACTTGTTCATACGCCGCATATTCAACCAGTAAGACATCCCTTTAATGAAGACCTGGGAGAAAGTGAGTTTCCTCCCGACACGGGTTTGCCGACGCTGGAGACTACAAACTTGTAGCCCAGGTCCATGCTGATGAAGAGTTGTAACGGTTACTGTTAGAGAGAGCACTCCGCTCAAGCCGTGGTACATTACACTAACCACTGTATTGCTTCTGACCGCAGTCATATATACCCACCCTCTGACCCCACGCATCGAGGCATGATAAGGGAGGATATTGTTGAACGTCCGGTCGCGGTCGCAACCATTGTTCGACTAGGTCGTCCAAAATAAAGTCCTGCAGGGCGTGAAAGCTAGGGATGACATACCCATACATATCTCTCGGAACCGTTCGGCATGGTGACTGAGCGGAGTTTCATAGTTCCAAGACCTTAATATCCACGACACAAGCGTGAACATATTTTTCATGAACGGAGATAACATGGCCGTTAACTGGGTTGACTATTGCCTGAAGGGAACAACACCGTGGTCTGGCGCGTCACTGCAAATCTTTGGGTGCTTTACAGAAAAGCGGCGATTGGTGCTTTCACACTCAAGACGTATGAAGGGTGGTTTAACACCCTCGATGTCGGAATATCTCGGGAATGTCCATGCATTTTATGTGTTCTTCAGACCATCTTGCCTACCGTTCCTTGGGATGACAAGAAACGTGGGCAAACGAGTGCAAATCCTTGTGAAGACGCTTTATCCATGTGTACCTTCACTGATGGGCTGCGAGATCGTCTGAAAGATTTTACGCGTCGCGCTTGCGGTCTTGACGCCATTTCGCCGCTCAGCCGCGCATGTCCGGTATTTGCGACCGTGTGAGTCCGACGTAATCAAAGTGTAGGTTTTGAATGATTTCGTTGTTTGGTGCAGTGCGCCGACGGAGGTGATGTACGATTGCGTTGCCACAAAGACGACCTTGTTCGCGTTGATAGCGTTGTTTTGCGTAAACAGAGCGGATTTCGGGGACTGTGTTCTGAGCGGCCTGAGAGTGGCCGAGCCGTTGGCGGCACTACGGCCATGCCATTCAGCGCTACCCCGAACACGTGATACCTTTCATCCTACTGACAGGGGCAAGTAGCAGCGTAGGGACATGATCAGGCGTTGAGAGGGTCGGAAACACGTAGTTGATAATATGTGGGCGTACCCCAAACGGTAGGCCGTCCACTCTCAGAGGGCAGTGCCTAGGCTCTTGCGCCTGAAGGTGACCGGTCGAAACCAGTAAGGCAGCGAGAACGAAGTTAAACGCCCGACTAACAAAATATGTAAATTCGTAATATTGCGCACGATGCGGGACATGTGTCTCGTAAACTAGTGCAGGTTGTACAGAAGTGCAGTTGCGGAAGACAGTTGCAGGTTGAAAGCGCAATTTCTACCATGTAAGGGCTCCACACGGTGCCCGACGTTACAGCATCGACTACAGTTTTCAACAGAACCAAGCCTAGATAGAGCAGACCAGGGTAGCCAGGAGGTCGTACTCAAAACCACAGCTATCGGAAAATATCCTAACGTACAGGGGGATTCGATTGGGTACGCCAGCATTAATCATTCACCCCGATTGTTGTTTGACCATCGTAGTCCTGGCTGGTATGGTCAGCAAAATGAGGGGTACGTATTGGGTGTGGGATGAACGCTTGAAAAAGATGCAACACGGTACTCATTTCTTACTTCCTACGACAACTGATTTGTTTGGTATGGGTATGACTCATTTAACACCTCGAATACCTGGCGGGTGTCCTCGAAATGAGAAGGGAAGCTATATCTGCAACACTATCGTAACAGTTTCGTGCGTAGTGCCAATGGGCGGTGCGTAGTGTTGAAACTATATTGGGTCGTGTGGTGTGACAATAAACAGCGTTAGTTTTATGGTATAGGGATTCATTACCGTGAGCTGGGAAGTCGATCGATCGTTTACCCGTACAGTTCAGGAGGTAATACCTGTACGTTTGACGTCGTCGAGGACGCGGGTTTGAATCTGACTTGTATACTTTTCTTTTGGTACATCGCTTGCGCGTGCATCAACCAACGAAACATATCTCCCAGGTTCCTCAAATACTCCAACGAAGTCGGAAGGTCAGCGTACGGCCGTATTCGTTGCAGGCGTCATCTCGAGAGGAAACACAGATGTACAGATGGAAAGGACCAAACCGTGTTCGACCGTTGACGCTTGTTCCGACTGAACGATGGGGCTTCGAGAGAGATTTACTGCTATCCGTGCGGTACCTGTTAGTGTTCGAGTCATCCACAATTCCAGATGTCCAAGGAAACAACAGGTCAAGCTTCTACCATGATCGCGAAGCTTGTATGTATCCCTCTCACGGTGGCGGTGCAACGGTGGCGTGGCATTAACGTCACTATGTTCGAATGACACTGCTGGCGCTGGCCCTCAAATTTGCGACTGCCGGTAAGCCAAGCTTGTGTCGGTTGATTGATAGATTCCTATCGGTCGTTCGATCTGTCGGTGTTATCAGCCGCGTTCGAAAGCGTGTTCTAGAAGTCGTTTAAGCGTCGTATTTATGATGCGATATAGCTTTTGGCTCATCCGATAAGATGGGCAGCCGTGTAGGTCGCCTGTACGTTCCTTTACCCTTGCTAAACGCGCGACAGCCTGGGTTCAACCACCAATGACATATGTCTAGGTTTAGCTCAACGGACACAATAGTTGGACCGGCATGCCGTGTCTGACTTTGTCGAACGCCAACAGACACACCTCTTCTGTTGCGGGTACTGTAGGGATCCTCTTCTGTTGCGGATACCGAGGTGCAATACATCCTTAGTGGGGTAGACGATTAGCTTCCGGTTTGTTTGGTTTGCATAATTGTGCAATGTTAGCTGTCATCAACTCCAAACATACGTGAAGAACACGTTTAGATGCAGCAGAATGCATGGTCAAACACTTCAAAAAAGGGGGGATATCGATAGTTTTAACCCTAAGATGATTTACCGTTATCAGTTTTAAAACATATTGTAGGGTGGTTTTTATTTTCTCCAGCAGGTATGGACTTCGAAACCGTAGGAAATACCACCTATTTTATGGTGTGTCGTTTTGAAACCTACGGGATCGATACCGGGGATACGTTTGGGCCATGCATGTTGAACAGTAAATGCTATGTTTCCGCCAGTGGTTGATTGATTCCACTAGCATCAGTGATACATCAGCACTTATCCTGATCGGCTTACGTCCCCTAGAATCTGGGTATTGACAGAAGAGTAGGGAAGACGGCATAAAAGGCTACAACGCAAGCGGCTCTGAGGCGGCCGGGTAAACTACCGCACCATGAAATCACGAAACGAACGGGAGTCGGAGACGTCACGGATGGAAGGCAACCGTGGTGGAGGGTTATGTTCGTCAAACATAGCAGTTAAACTATGTGTCCTGATGATGAAAAATATTTGATAGCTGAAGCGAATGCTAACTCCGATGGCACGGCATTAATAGGGCTAAGCCTCTTGACGGCAAATGTATCCGAAACCAAAGAGGGGTACAATCTTTTCGCCACTCAAGGGAATGGTGTCGATATACCGTAATCTAGTCTCGGAGGTAGGTACTGTGGTTATATGAGTACACCTCGGATACGCGTTGCATCAAATGCTAAGGCATACGCGTGTCAGAGACATTTTTCAGGCTGAGAGACGGCCAAAGACGCGTGCGATTGGAACGAAAACAGCGTATGGAAGGGAGCTAGGAAATCGGCTGGATGCGAAAGTACATAATGCACCGAGATCAAACAAACTGTGAGTGAAAACGACTACCTTAGCAGACCGTAATAACTATGTAATACTAGAGGTGGAACGCCACCTCCCGAGGTTACATACGAAGCACCTGATCGGCAGCACGGCGTCCAATGCTCTGCGGAGTAACCTCAAGCGAGTGTTCTTTGTGGATCCTAGGTGATGCCTCGTTAGGGTTCGGGCGCCCGTCTCTCTCCACGCATACCATCACGGACATTTTCACAGTCGAGATCGCGACAAGATATTCGACGCATGCGCTGTTAAGAAGCGGGGGTTTAACGCCAAGCTACGCTGGGTCGCCGCAATATATCTCCACCTCACGTCGGCAGCGCAGAATCTGAAACCATGAGTTGCAGCATCTAGTCAAGACATAAACGGCGCCAAGAGGACAACATCTCGCAAGGTGATGCTTCTGGAGGCCTCCAATTTACCATTATCTCACCTCAGCCACAGACCACTTGCAATAGCTTAGTTTAGAAAAGCATCGTATACGTAAATATATTAGAGTTCTGGGCGATCGCACGCATACAGCGGAGCAGAGATACGCCGGACGAACTTGTATGACACCAATTTTGAGCATAGGCAGTCTGTACAGAAAAGCGTTCGGGACGGCGCTAACAGAAGTGAATTGTCACCGACCTACGTTGCGTTTTGAACCCAGAGGTAGGACGGTACCACTTTCGCACGGTTGTCGCGCACTGGAGAAAGGTAGGCTCGGAAACAGTATACCAAGATCGACTACGAAACACTGCAACCTTCAAGACGAGGCCAACTCCAACGCGAGCTTTTTCGATCACGCTCAACCACAGAATGTGACGTGCTAGGAAAACAACCGATGCTTCAACTCAATGTCCACGGTTTTCTGTCCGTGCTACGCGTTTGTACAATGCGTCAGGTCCCCGGGCGCACCATCGCAAATTCCATCATTCCGCAAAGGTGCGCTTTGACGATGGTTATGGTTGATACCTATGGTGCAGATAGGTAGTTGAAGCCTGCATGACGCATGCGAGCATACCGGCTGCGGCGGGATGTTGTATCGGGTTGGATCACTGAAACTGTACCATTGTCGCCACCGAAGATAAGCTGATTTTTTCAACTCGATATTCGATTGTGCTATGAAAAGCGAAATCGGTGATAGGTTCGCTTTGCAAGTGACGTCCTCCCTCACCTGACAACATTAGTGTAGAATAATTGTTCACGTACTGATGATACGTACATATTTCACACACGATAATATCTCGGCTTTAACAGGTTCGTGAAACAGAATATCCGAATACGAAACGTTGCAGGTCGGGCGGAGGCATCTCCCGCATCAAGAACCATTTGGTGGGCCATTGATACATCGCGTATGCCAATGATGATATGTATATTTTTTACATGGCCGAGAGCTGTCACCACGGGATGGCTCATACGGTGAACAGTTTGGCTTGATGGCACTACATATCGAAAAAATTCAAGTCCACCTCATCTTTCATTGCAAGTTGTACCGAAAGCAGGAAAATCAGATGTTACAGGCATAGGATATAGAGTTGAACAGTTCGATTCACGAGCGGCGGGCATGACATCTATCAGGGTTCCGGTGCCGGAAGTACATAGTTGTTTTGAAAGAAAACAAAGGTAACCTAGGCGAGACCATACATGCTCATCTGTTGTGTTGGTGTCGGCTCCTTGATACAGGTCCGCGGATGAATCAATGGCAACGGCATCTGGTTTCTCTAAGCGTCGCGATAATTCCGGTTGTTGCAATGGTCGACATCAGACGACGGCGTCGAGGGTATTGAATGTGTATATCTATGGGTGTCAAATAAACGACTGGTGGGATGGTTGAAGCACGGGGGACGTTATATTGTCAAACCTAGCCTAAGGGCAATCTGCCGAATATATACAGTAGTAAAGCTACCCTGTGGCTAACCTGGGTTTTCAAAACCTTTGTCCAGAGAAACGAGACGAGGGATGAATAATGGGATGGATACTCACCAGCACAGAGCTATCACCTATACATCAGTACCTAAAGGTTTTGGTCGAATGGGGGGAAGGCTTGAGGCGGGACCACGTGATCGGCAACAGATAAGTGCACGGCAGCAAGCAAGGTATTGTGCTATGAAAAGTATATGAAAAGCCACAGCGCTGCAAGCTTTACACAACACCCTATCGACTAGACAAAAATGGGTATTTACGCAAAATAAATATATAGAAGAACATTAGCAGGTCAAAAGCTCGTTTTATGACTTTCTGGGGGCAAGGTACCATGTGCGCCCAGGTGCCCCCGCCTTTACACACGCTGTGGCGATGAATGAAGAGCAGTCGTACTCGTAGACGCATGCAAATAACTTGTTGGCGAAACGAGTAAGCGATATTATTGTACGATGTCCAGAGTGGACTGTAAGTTCATCCCAACTCCGTACCATACGGTCGTTTCGTCGCTAGCCGTTTGTCGGGTGTGACTGCCTCTCTGCAAGTCCACGTGGAACACATAGTATAGGCATGGAAGAATGCCTCGTGGTTTAACTAGGTTTCTCGGGAAGAAACTCAACAGCACACAATTTCCTCAGACATTACGAAGGTAAACAGGCGGTATGACGAATACCGCTTGGTTCACTCAAACGTGAGCAACCGTCGCGACCATAGAGCCCATTAGGCCGGCAAAACGAACATTTATCGAGGGCGACAGTTTGGGTGGAAACTATTTTGGTGTTTCACAGATGCTGTTCAGGGGAGCAACAGCATCCTCACGCCTGGAAAATGAACGTGTTGCGCGAACCCAGAAGAATATAAAGAAACTAGATTTTCGGCAAAAATTTCATCTTTTGTGACACGTGTTGAAACGTTGCAAGTGAACCAATTCCGACCACGACAAAAAATCTCGATCTATGCCGCGACAGAGCACATGCTCTTAACGTTTACATACTGATATAGTGCACTGGCTAGACCAAGGTGTTGCTGTGGGTATTCTGCACTGCGACTGGCACATTGAGTGTAGCGGTCAAGAACGCGGTGGTTTATGGATACGTATATTATTGAAATACCCACAACATCACATAATCCGACACAACGGCATACTATAGCCAGACGTCATGTATCAGCCACAACGTGCAACCTGTGCCGACGGGCGATCAAGGCATTCGCTCTCAGATCGTTGGCTACTCTATTCTCAGTGGTGGCGTTCATGAAAACGCAGTGACGGTCGAACTGATGTGGGATTGAACAGTGTTGTTTAACGGCACTGGGACGCGAGAACTACATGACAAGATCATACTACCGGTTAGATTTGCCCTTCAGTCTACTTTCACGAGAATTTATAACAACACGTATTAAAGGCAAACGGCAAATATCAACATTGCGTTCGGCACTAGAGTAGGTTCTTGTGAACATTTCATCAGGCAGAGAGCTATGGTACGTTCACACGGGGCTATGCAGTATAAGAATGTTCATGCGTCTCGCCACAAACATTGACGGTCATGAGTTACTTCCATGACGTCCTGATAACTCCGAGAAGCGAGTTACTAATTCTACCTCAACAGTTCAAGGTGCAAACAAGGTTTAGACAACATACAAAGGGGAGGCACAGAGGGCGCCGTTTGGGCATACTAGTATATGCTAAGGTTCAGTGTAGAAAAATAAACGTAGGCTCTTACACGTTATCTAGACACATAGCCCGGTTGAAAATGTGTTCAAGACAAACTACGAAATGTGATACTATTGAAAAATATTAAATAGAAAGTCATGTGCAGAAACGCGCCGGATACTCACCAATAACGGGCAACGCCACAGTAAATTTCAGTGTATCGCGGAGCTTTCTACTGCAGTACAGCTGTTTTGAGCGAAACATCTGAGTGAAAACATGCTGAGTATTGTCAGTGCCGAGAAACATGCAATGCTGAATACAGGTGACCACAACAACACAACGGGTGCTGACGTCGGTCATGTTATTCTGTACAGAATTGATGTTGAGAAGTTTGTTTTTATTCCCCGGCAGGACCCTCAAGACCTTCGCATAGCCGCATCAAACTAAGCCCTAGTGAAGCCACAGCCACAACAACCAAAGACGCTTTCGGGATATGCTCAGAGAGAAGAACGTCCATTCGACAAACTTTCAAGCTAAACCCATGAACGAGAAATACCTCTACTTTTCGAGCTGAAATGTTACAGCGGGTGGCGCCAGGGAGGGAGGTTCAGAGCGCTGTGACTGTCGTGACCAGCGCTATGGGGAGGATAATACGGCGCGAGACCACTGTCCTGATCAGGGTCGCGCGTCGGGTCTATTCGATAGGCAGAGGGCAAGCTTTGGTTAGCATCCTCTGGGCGGATCATAAAGGGGCAGGGAGGATCCCCGGTGTGGGAACGCCTTCGGTCTCGGGTGCAGAGCCAGTAACGAGGTTCCGGGACCACCTGGTGTTTACAAAACACCACCAAGTGAAGAAAGAAAGTCAAAGCCAAGTGATCTGTGATACCTGTCCTATCGACCCCCAGCCCCTTGGGCCCTGCCTTGCCCGTCATGCCCGTCATCGTGTCTGTGATGCTTCGTTGAGTGTCCACGCTGACTGCTTGCATCTACTGCATTGCATCGATCCACGTTCTGCGTGACCCGATCATTACTGCTTGAAGGCACTTCCTCCAACTCCCAAACAACAGGTGAGCCGGCCTCAGATATCTAACGAGCGCAGGTCCTTTTTAGGGTCTGAGAGCTGTACCCTGCTGTACCATGATGAACCCAGGCTGATCGAAGTGCATTGCAGGAGATCGGAGTATTCGCAAAACGTGTGCAGGAGATCGGAGCGTTTGCAAACTTGTGAAATAATGTCATCGTGTTCTTTGCTAATCCCACGTTTGATCTTGCGTAATACTTAATTGCATACCAGTTACTTGGTATATGCATACATCCACATGTTTTCGTTGTCGCCTGCCTTGTATGATGGTGATACGTCCAATATGCTGTTATGTATTCACGCTGCCAATGGTGCTCGGCTTGTTTGTTCCGTGAGGCTTTGAAGATACTTATCTGGTCAATGCATCCAAGCATACTCGTTGCTCGTGCTCCGTTTGCCTGTTGCTCGTGTTCGTCTGTTCGCTCGCTGTTCATGATCGCACACTCATGCATGTTCGTTAATAAATGACTGCATGCTATTGACCACATATTTGTCTTCAAAACCGAATGCAACCGACAGGTTTCGATTCAAGCCAAAGGTGTCTTACGTACTATTACACGCATGCTCTCGTGTACCGTTTGCTTGGTTAGGTGATACCGAAAACTAACAATGTTGAGACTTGCGCCCTTTGGGCGTACGTAACCCTATATAACTATAGAACAATGGACCCCTGGACAACACTGTGCATTGTCAGCTGGCAAACATAGAACTTTCAAGAAAGCCACGTATATTTTGGTAATAGCATTCTTGCCGAGATGCTTGTAAACTACTTCAGTAGTAATAGACCAATCGTCGTATACCAAATGGAAAGTCCGATGCACGTTTGACCCTCTTTGATGTCTCCGGTCGTACCATTTTCTGTGTTGTATACCAACCGAGCGAAGCGATCGAGTATCAGGTACAACACCTGAAGGACTGAAAGCCAAGTGAAGAGGAAAGGACAAGAAAAACTGGAGCAGATGAAGATCGGCTACGCAAGGCCTCGGGGGCACGGGTCACACGGGGTGAGATAGTTTCAGCTGTACGATGATGGGCTTGCACACAACGGAGGAAGGTGTGGCTTACTGTGTCCAGAGTCTTCGGGCTAGACATATCGATGCAGCTCAACCTGATTAGCACCAGGCCATCAGGTATGGAGCGGGTGAAACACAACCGTGGTGATCCTTCTCTTTTTCTGATGTATCCACGGTCAAAAAATGCTGATATTTTTCTTGCTGTACGTTATTCTTCGAGCGCAAAAAAATCGGGGGGGACTCGCAGTATGCTTTTTACACATACGTACACAGGGGATGTATACAATATTTCCCTAATATTAAAAACTGCTGTACGGCAAGGTCCCGGGGACCCTTTGGCTCGCAGGTGCCTCGCAGCATGCTTTTTACACATGTCGACATAGAGGACGTATATACTATATATCATAATACTAAAACTGTACGGCAAGATCTCGAGGGACCCCTGAGCCTATCTCCCTTCCCATCTTGACGAGTTATCATGTTGACTCGTTGAAACAGCACCTACACAGCTGCAGCAGTATCTGCTGGATGCACTACACAACACCCGTATGTATATATGATATTCACACGGGGCATACTTGACGCTGGATGAACAGAGTGAAGCTGGGTCGAAAAGACGTTGGTCTAAAAACCCAAGACAACAACCTGGAGGATGTATCTATATATATGGGTAATACTATTGGTCATACGTCAAGATCTCCCTCGATCCTTGGGCCTTACGATAGTTGTCCTTACTACCGCAGCAAAGCATCAACACCACTGCCTCCCGGCATAAAGTACTGTTGTGAAGCCGTTCTACCTGGTATATGATATTCATACTACTATTAATACAATAACTGTTCATGATACTATAGCTCGTACGGCAAGATCTCCCTCGATCCTTGGGCCCTAAAGAAGTGTCCCTTACTGCCGCAGCAAAGTATCAACACCGCTGACTCCCGGCATGAAGTACTGCAGTGAAGCCGGACGGCTGTCCAGTATAGCAACCAGGGTTTTATTTGGCTGAAAGCACTGTATGAAAGCTACGTTGAAACTGAGAATATACAATAACTCATATGTTCACAACATAGCTGGTGTTGTGGTCTTCTCGTACCCGGCACGTTGGCATTTCACTTGTTCTACGTACCCGTTACTAATGTATTCTCGTACCAAGTACGTTGGCAATTCACTTGCTTTACCCGGTATTCACCGGTACGCTGGCATTTCCCTCGTTTTTTTGCTATACTCATTGCTTTGTCTGCAAATAATAATGTAGAACGGTATGGCACACACATAGGGGAGTTAGGTACTCCTACGACTCATATCCGTGGGTGTCTCCCATACATTATACATCCAGTAGTAGTTTAAAAGGGTTTCTACATCCGTACGATGGCACATTGTTCATGCTGACTGCGAAGTATGTTATCTTCATTCGTATTCTACTATATACAGTATCTTCAGCATAACGAGCGGTATCACACAGCCTCAGTTTACTCCTGGCAGATACCCCGTATAATTCTGTCCACTACGGCAGGGGAGTGAGCAATGAGATAAGTACTGCTGTGCATGAGGTTCGTGCGATACTATTAATATTAATATTGTACTTCTCAGTCTATGGCCGAAGATTCGATTGAAGCATTATCGTCTGCTGTAGATTACAAGAAAATAATGTACGCACAGAAACACAAAGATTAGATTTTACTAGGGTTCGACCTTCAATCTTCTTAAACTACTTATACCCGATCTGGGCCGTGCCCTGAAAGGGTTTCATTGGTTTTGATCATGGTTGACCTCTTCCATTCATCTAAAGGCCCGCGTGGTCTAGTGTATCGCTTCTGATTTTAGTGTTGAACCATGGAGCTCGAATCTCATGACGGATGAGGCGGGGATTTAGGGATCAACTGCTGAGATCGCCTAACGAGGGTAGGCGCAACGAAGGACTGAAGTCTTTTCGCAATAAAAATCCAAGGCACAGACTACAGCGGGGAAGGGAATAAAGAGCTTGCTCTGTGACACCGGATGTCTATACGTATGAGGGATAGGGAAAAAAGGGTGAAGATAACAAATGGGATCGAAATCAACGATATATCTGTATCGTACGTATAGACGTGCGAAACAAAAGTATAAGGTATGAAAAATCAGCAAACGAGTACGAAGAAACCCTGCATGGTCGGTGGCGTCGAGGGGTTTCAAGATCGGTTTGTTTAAAGAATACACTGCCACTACCTACCTGTTGTTAGGTCCATACCTTGCGTAAGTATCATCTGAAGATTGGGTTTTGTACGAGAACGGATCCGGCCAGCAGGTCAACGATCTAACTCCGAGTGTGGGGTGGTCATATACATACTGTTGCAGTGCACATTTCGTGTGATGTTCCCACACTGTAACCATAGCTCAAACTCCTGAAATCCCGTCCGTGGTCACAAAATAGGCTGTAAAAACTAAAATGCATCGCGACTGGAGAAAACAAACACGTACGAAATAGTGCCGAACCGGTAGGTGAGAGAAACGGTATGAACGACCTGTCCGATATGGTATGTACATCCCGCATCAATTGCAAATGAATAACACCATGAACGAACGTGTCCATGCTATTACATGTACACCCAGCAAAGAGCATATAGCGAGCAAGAACTTTGGACATCGTGCCGAAAGGGCCCCGGAGCGTCGCCTCCTGTCATGAGTGCTTTGCCTGCAGGAATTGCGACTGCTCTCCCAGAACTGATGCATGCATCCTAATAAGCGGTGGATTCGACATACACTATTCAAACCAAACTGAGCAGAGAAACCCTGGCCTTCTCCGATAGTAAACACCATCCCCAGGACACATGTACTCATTCACCGCCTTACTCACTAGCGCCGTGAACAGAAAGTCAATCGATTCGACGCTGGTTTAAGTATGTATCTGACACGGTTCCCAATGTTGACTGGGCATCTTACAGTAGTCTTTCGAGTACTGCACTACTGTTGCTGTACATGTACCTAAGTTTGACCCTAATTCGAAGTGTTTCGTCCGCGCAATGTAAGGGCAGTTCTAAAGGCCACATGCCGAATGCCCAAACGAGAGGTTCCCTGAATGTCAAAAACAAAACGCTAACGGCGCGCGAGTTTGCGAACGCGAGCGTGTAGGTGTTGAGCGTACCACGCATCCCTGTTTTATTTGTCGATATCCAAGTAGCGGATGATCCGCCTGATGAGACAGGAAGGCTTGAAGAGACACTAAATTGCATGGCACCGAATGCCGAGAACATGTTGAGATCATACTGCTGCTCTCCAGGTGACTATCTTGATCGAAACGATGGCACAATAACAGTAGCGGCAGTCGAATAAGAGTAAAGTCGACACAGAACCCCTGCTACGAGAAGGGTATAGCTGGATACGCCCAAGCATCTATGACGACCGACCGGGCTCCTTAACCCAATATATACCAGTGGGATACAGACCATCAGTGTTTTGCTATACTTTTTCGTGACAATACCTGGCCTTTGGGATTGTTACACAGATTCAGTTAATATGCAGATACTCGAGGTCAGGCGCACAGGAGGTACATGAGAATGCGTATTCCAGGTATCAAAACGTTTGAATACTCACATGTAGGAGGGGACGAATGCATGTGGAAGTTGCCACACCACGCACAGGTACACATTTGTGAGACCCTAAACCGAGATGGAACATGACGAGCTTTGGTATGCTCTGCGCAACCTAACAGGATACTATTTCGCTCCAAGTAAAGAAGCCGGGTGTTGAAGGAACGAATCGATAGAGTGTGATTGGAATGCCAGTAGGCGGTAGGCAGTTTCCGTTCTGGGGGGGTGTTTGTCTCCACCTTGCTGCAACTACTTGGACAAAAACCGTTATACGAGGGGTAGGATTTGGAAGTGGTTCTGGACGAATGCCGTTTAAGACGCATGATCGATTTTAGCATGAAAAAGTCGCACGAGTCGACAGTGTCCGTGCTGGGGGGGTGGCGTAAACGTCAGTACCTTCAAACACTTAAATAACTCGGAATCAAATATCTACCTTGGCTAGTGCCAGCAAGTCGATGTGGCGTAAACGTCTGTATCTTCACTTTCTTAACTCGGAATCAAATATTGACCCTGGCTAGTGCCAGTAAGTCGATGTGGCGTGAACGTCAGTATCTTGAAACGCCACTCGAATAATAGCTTTGGCCCGGAGTAGAAAGAGAACTCATGATGAACTTCCTACAGCCCGTGATGAACCTATAGGCTACCTTCGTTAAGTTTTTTTTTTCGCTTTTTTTGCTGTGGGGGGGGGGGGGAAATCCTGATTAAATGACTTGAGTAAAGTATAGGAATGTCTCAGATGTGCCACCAAATCTCTCATAGTAAAATCTCATATAAAAAAGTCTATTGAGCGCGGCACAGCAGTATCACACTGGGACACGGAGATATCGAGGGACTCGGCGCCGCCCAACGGCTCCCGCCGGCCCCCTACACGGCCGGAGTTGCACCCAAGCACTCTACAGACGGCACCTCTTGTCTCTGCAAGGCGGAGATAACGCACTGCACTGTGTGGCGAGCCAGGGACTGAACACACTTGGGGGAAAAAAAAAAAAACGTCAAACGGAGCAAGAACATTCGAAATACTTGCTAAATCACTTGCTCCAAGAAAGAGGACCCAATCACGCAATTGCATCAGCAAACATACAGAGTCTTGATGATGCAGCACCGTCAAACTGGAAGACTACACGGACACACGGACACACCTACAGCCCGCTTCCACACGCAACTCCTCCACGGACGATGTCTCTGCGTCTCTAGATGTCCGTGGCTCGGGTTGTAGACGTCTCCAGCCGTAAAATGTTACCAGCAACTGCTGCCCGAGCCTATTTGATGCGGCGCAACCTACTACTGTTTTGTGATACGCCAAGTCTCACTCTGTAAAAGCACCACAAGCAGCCAGCTCTCCTCGGTGCAGCGCAGCCCGCCACAGTAGAGCGGTACGCGGACCTCAGCCGCCGTCCTCGCCGACAAAGCGCGCCGCTACAAAGCCTCCGATCTCTGACACGCCACCGACTACGTGCATTCGTACCTGCAGCCTTCTATTCTACTGCTGCTGTTTTTTTTTTCCACCCACTGGTTGTACTAAAAAAGTACACTCACACCCTCCAAAATGGGCAGCGACCACGAAGTGAAGCCAATGCACACTATACAAAACCCACCGCGTACAAATTCAATTTTGAATTCCCCTCTGGACTACTGCAGTGCGTCTGAACATTCCAACCGTGCAAGACCCCCCCGAACATCCTCACATAACACGGCGTCGAGCGACGTCACAGTCTCTACGCACACAAGGGATTGGACGCCCACACACAGCGCCCTCGAAGACAGAGTGCGACAGCAGGTCGCGGCCGCGTGGGTGGTGTTCCGTTTTTGCTTTTTGAACACCATGGTGCGATGCGCAATAGAAAGCAACTGCGCCTACCCAGATCTTGCAGGGGGGAAGCATCACTGTCAGGTGTGCCGACGTATGGTTCACAATCTTTGCTTCCAGAATGAGAACGCACTCGGAGAAGACTGGGATTCGAATTTTTTCTGTGGCCCCAGCGGATCCTGCCTAGCCGCGTCATCGGTGACCTCGACTGGTGTGTGCGCCGCGGGTTCCAAGTGCTCCCGAGGGACATCTGGCGACGACATGATCGCCACGACGGGGAAATGCCCCCATCTATTCCATCTCATGTGCCTTTCGGAAGCATGCGCAGCATGCGCAGGTAAGACCCACGACGTGCGTGTCCTCTACAGTTGCGCGCGAAAACGTCTGTCAAACGTCTGTCTCGTTCTGTATTTTGTCATAGGCCTGGAGGTTGTTGTGGCTGGTGTGCACGGAGCGCGGTGTTGCCGTGGTTCGCTTGATATCTCGGACGGTGTACTTGACAAGTCGTTGTGTAGTTCGAAATTAGCAGCAGAGGTCAGGTCTACGCTTACTGGTATTTTAAGACCGCTGGGCATCATAATACACCAGTTGCATCGTGGTTGACATCAGCGCTCGTAACATGTCCTGCTGTAGTGCCACCGCGCGGCGAGCACCACATACACGCCGAGGGTCAAATGTGTAGTGTATGTACCCCGAACTTGGGTCGTGCAAACCCGAACACGGTGCGTGCCGCTGTCGCTTGGTTTTTCGGCGGCGGGATTCATAAATAAACGCGATCTCTTGCAGGACATGAAACGCCTGCAGTGCAATGAGTGGCTGGGGCGATCACTTTGTAAAAAATACATGCATTGTGCGTCAGTCTCATTGCACAGCTAGTACATCAGCTGTTTTGGGACGCAAACGTAGCCAGTACACAGCAGACTTTCCCCAATCCTGAATTCAAAGGCACACCCTCATTTCCACAGCAGACTTTCCCCAATCCTGAATTCAAAGACACATCCTCATTTCCGACCCCCGCCTCAGAAGAATCCTCCGACGCCGGTGGAACCAAGGCCACGTCACGGGAGCATGTTCCGGCGCTGGAGACGGGCAAAAAGGCTTCAATGGGTGGATCCGCCAGGAGTGAGTGGCCAGCGCATATTTTGTTGGGAAGCGCTGTAATTGACGGTGTCGATGACTTACGTCGAATAATGCAACAGGCTGAATTCCATTGATGCTTGGTAATACTGTACTACTGTACTTGTGTTAATATCCTCAAATTAACTATCTTCATCCTGCACTCGTGCCGCCGTAGAATCCGCGGCGGAGGAGGTCAAGGGGAAGGAGACACCAACGTTGGAAACCTCTGCAGAAGGGAATGGTACGGGTGGTGCCGGTGCCCCGACGAGTGAGTGGTAAACATAGGATAGCTTTTTTTTTATGCCCCGTCAGTGAGTTGTTCATTTTTCTTTTATGCCCTGTCAGTATGCGTGTCTTAGACGAAAAACCCGGCATTTTTTTCCCTTAATTTTCTTCGATCTGCATCAACAATAAATTATCTACCTTGCTTTTGATTCTGCAGCGGTTGCAAAGATCGACCTCACCAAGGCCGGCAAGGGGCTCGCAGCCGGGCCTGCAGCGGGGCCTGCAGTGGCAACTGCTGAGCATAGTGAGCAAGGAAGCCCTATCTAAATTTGTGTGCAACACTCGTCGCGATTTTGGTTGCATTTCTGTGTTATTGCAGGTTACAGACCCGTTCGAACGTACGCACTAGACAACATCCTTCGATCATGATCGTTCGTGATTGTTTATCTCAAGGCCTTTTACCTGTACGAAACTGGCTTTGGGTACGTCATACTTCAAGTTTGGTTCCGGGGGTGGGATCTGGTGCTCTCAACGGTTCAACTTTTTGTTCTTGGAAGCGCGGTTGATGTCACGTGTGGATCCGTTGCCGTGTGGATCCGTTGCGTATATAACCCCGGCTAGGGTGTAGAGGACGGTATAGCAGGCGCCACCACCTCAATTTATAACACAAAAAATTCCGTTGGACTACCGAGTAGACGTTTGAAAGGCTTTCAATCCGGTGCAGTCGGAACACCACTCCGTCGTATCTTCTCTGGACTCGAAATATTCCCAAGAAGTGCTACAGGTGGTGTAGTCAGGCCCACCCTGCTACTGATGAAGGGACGGAAAAGCAGGAGAAGATCTGCTGTCAATGATGTGCAGCAGTAAATGTTGTGCCTTCTCATGCGAGAAGCTCCGCTGGACATATCATGATATGCCTGGTTGTAGATGTTTCATCTTCAAACTAAGAGTGCGGGACCAGGAAACACGCAACAAAATAGTGCGCGTGTACAAAAGGTTCAAATGTTGAGTCAGGCAGACAAGCCGAGCGTATTGCGACGCTGACCTTGGCCTCGCGTGATCAACTGCCGCTGCTGTTGCTCTTTGCTGCCGCCGTCGCCACTTCTGCGCCTGCTGCCGACGATTTTTTTTATTGTTCACAAGAAAGAACCGAAACGGTACAACGTGGTCGCGGATACACACGACCGCGTACGTAGATGCTCGTTCGTGCCGGTCGAGCACTACACTGAATATTCCGTATTCGGCCAGCGAAATGTATCGCAGATATGACGGTTGCAGGTTTTCATTAGGTCGCGCCCCGCTACCAGCAATCTCTACTATAGTATCAGTCAGGGCAGGGGGGGGGGGGGGGGGGGGTTCTTACACCTCCCCCCCACCCATTTTCAGAGTCGTATGAGTATTGTGTCTGCGTAGAGGGAGGGGACTGCACCCGGCACTTTCCCCCACCCCCTCCCCCCCTATCCGGAGGGCCCAAGTAGAATAATTGAACGTGACGTGTCGAAAAATCTTGTACGGCCACCCTCGGAATCAGCATTATACTAATCGCCCCCCCCCCCCCCCCCCCCCCCCTCCCCCCCCCCCCCTCTCCCCTCCCCGATGCATTTGCTTTCACTCTGACCCCTTCTATATATCGGTGCAGGTGGTGACACCCTCAACCCCCCCCGCCGCCGCGACAGTCCCACCTCCGACGCGGAGCATGAAGGCTGCTGGTACCGCGCGGAAGGCTGCTCAGAACCCGTACAGCACCGCCTACAAAACGGGTTACGAGGAGCGCCCAGCCGGGTTCCGGCCTTCGATCGAACAATTCGGGCGAAGGAACAAGTTCGCCGGGTCTGGTGTCGTTCGATAATGTCGGGCTGCAGCAGTCCGTGCACAATGCCGTTAGCGTTAGTGTAAAGGACAGCATGGCTAAGGAAAAGTCATCGGCATCGTTCAGCATGGCGTTGGCGAAAGCTTGCGTCACACCGGCGGCCAACTCCGCCGTTAAATCAAGTATCAAGGATAGCTTGAACGTGGCCATAGAGACCACCACGTCGCAGGCCATGGCCACCGCTACAGGCAAATGCCATAAAGTTTACGCGGATGCCATGAAGGTCCATGTCGCAGGCGCAACCAAGGTGTGTATAATTTACCGCCCTCGCTCGCTACGACGAGTGTGCTTTGCATTTGTTCTTACTCGGCTAATGCACTGGCATACACACATGTCGTTGATCGCCAGTGCTTCTTGTGTGCGACGTCCTTGTTCGGATGATATTGATCCTCAGGTGTTTTTTTTTTTTTCCGCATTGCTTTTTAGGATTTGTTGTTTTGAACAGAGTACTTTCGGCGTTTGCTGTATAGGTCATGTTAGTGCAACGATCTTGACGTAATGGCGGGGCTTGAACGTTGAAAACATTGATGTGTTCTTTTGAACGATCGACCGACGCTTTCTTTGAGACAGGCTATGCAGGAGGTCGCCTCAGATCTCAAGGACGTGTCGAAGAAGTTGGTCGGCGCGCAGGCCGCCAAACCGAAGAATGTGAGTCTGCGTGTCTGCGTGTCATGTGATGTTGAGGAACGAGGGCATTATATGCAATGTTAGGCGTTTTTTTTTTACTAGTGGATATTGTCCGGACGGTGACGGCTCACAAAACATCGGCGGCCAGTCGATGGACCGAAGGAACTAACATATTAAACGAGCGGACATGACGGCAACACGGTAGACAATAGACGAAGGCGGGGCGAGATTGGGCGATGGTCGGTCGAGCGAGAGAACAGAGGCACAAAGGGTGGCACTTAGCATAATGATGCATGCTTCGGAAACACGGAGGGTATATGATGCCGGGGCAAACGAACAAAAGAATATTCGAATATGCGACAGCAGCGCGCCCGTCGTAGTGCCATGATTATCGTAGGTCACATCGACACGCGGTATCCTCTTCAATATTCCTTCATGCGGATAACATTTTAATCCGTCATTACTATGATGAGTACAATCCTGCGTTTGTGCACGAATGAAAACAAGGTAGAAATCTCCCCCATACCCTCTCCGTTGCGCCGATGTCAAGAGGTAATTTAGAATAACTTTGAAGACCCAACTTTTTGAAGCACGGTGGTCATCATTGCGATTGTTTCTCGGCGGTCACACAACTGAAATCCAGAGAACGGCAAATTAGTGGAAGCCGGGAAAACCAAAGCGGGACTAAAATCCCAGGAAACGTAGGCAAAATAGACTAGTGTTAAATTAAAGACAGGGCAACTAGTATTCCTTCATGTGTCATAAGAAGACACGTTGCACTTGCCTCGTTTTCCGTACAAAACGGTGGCCATTCTAGAATATGTGCGTCTGTGTGTAAAAATTCCAACACCATATGTTGAGCTTCACGTTCCTGTTGGTATCGCCTCTATCTTCGCTCCTTCGCAGCAAAGAACAATCCTGTGTAAAACAATTCGGATTGAATATGGGAATATTTATTATAAGGACGTGCTCCGACACGAACTGGTTGAAAATATCGATATGTCTTCCCTTTTTTTCTGTGCACATACAGTTTTGTTCCGTGCGGTTTTATCTCCCCCTGAAACGGTAATTGCAGGTCTGATTCATGGAAGGGATTAATTTTGACCCAGTCTGCAGGTTTCTTTTTTCGTTCTTCATGCAAGTCATCGACCGATAACGAGAGCCTTGCAGACACACACCTCCAGGAATCGTTTGTAGTGGTCATCCGAAAAGTTATCAGATCAGAAATAAGTTTTACCAAAATCATACTAGTCGTTTGAGCCTGCGGATAATGGTTTGACGCGAAAAACTCACAAAGTGGAGCTGAGGTGGTAACTAGCTCTATATTTGGAGTTTGTGCTGCTTATAAGTTTGTTCATTCTGGTTTCTGGTACTGGCCCGAGCGGAGGGCCCTCCAGCAGGGGACGTGCACTTATTATTCCGACAAGCCCACGGAGACTGGAAGGTTTCGCGTGTGGGCAACGTTCGTCACAGGCTGAAAGTCAGCAAAGCAAAAACCACGCTAAATGTTTTCGTCCTCCGCTAAATGACACAAATACGGCGCGACCGCACCCGGTATTGGTTAGATTTTTCACCAAGCGATGAAAGACTTGAACACCATAGAGCTATAATCCGAACAAACCTCTCTTCGCCAATTGAAAGTGAGAATTCGTGGTTATAATCGCAAGACGTTATTTTACCGCTGTTGTTGTGGCTCGTCATCCGCAATACGATCAGGCGACGGAAGCTTCGTTGGCCAAGGCGGTCTCGGCGAAGGTCGTTGCCTCTACAAGTCAGCAGGCGAGAGACGACCGTGCCGCCCTGACCACTCTTCTCAGTGAGCACGAAGCGAAGCAGAAGTCGGCTATGGATGCTTCAGCGGAGTCCCTGTCGTCTGAGATGAAAACAACCGTGCAGGCTATCGTGCAAGAGCAAGCTGAGGACCGGGCAGTCTCGAAAAAAACAGGTGGACGACGAAAGGGCTGCCGTGCTTGCGAACCTCGAACTTCGAGTAGATGCCCTGCAGGAGGCTGTTAAAATTCAAGCCGACGCTATGCAGGCTTCGCTGGAAGCTACGAAGGCAGACCTTCGTGACCACATGGAGACGTACATGCAGGGGCTCATGAATCGCGCAGCGACTTTCATAGTCTCGTCCACCAACGACACCCAATCGACCTCGGCAAACGGCTTATTCGACCGGGTCGATGAGCTTCAGTGGGACTTGTGAGTAACACGCACAACATAGACTGGGCATGATGGGTCACGTGTGTTTGTGATGGGCCAGCACATGCAGGAACGATAGTCCGCGGCGTGAGCCCGCACGCAACTCCTGCGATGTATGTACGGAAATGTAAAGATTCTTCGAATATCGTAATAAGCAGTTGAAGTTTCCAGTCTTAACGGACAAAAGGTTATGCACTGGAGATTGAAAATTGTATTTGTCAACCATGCATGCTGCTCATAGCGACAGGGGCCCCTCTATTAATGCGCGGTTCGCATTCGCGATTCCCGTGCGCTCGGAACGTCACCCGAGGTATGTTTCTCTCACGTTTAACGTCTCGCCCCCCATTGTTTTCGACGCGCGGTAATAGGAAAAAAACAATTGGGCGTCAAAAGAGGAATTTTGAATCGGACCCAAGCGAGGACGACGAAATGGAGAACAGGCGCAAGTTCCCGGCCCGGAGGTGGGTTAATTTGTTTTTGCAGTCGCACTCTGCATTGGAACAGCTGCTGTAGTACGTTCAAGTGTGTGTTTTCCTTGGATCTACAATGGTTCATCCGTCGCATTATAGTTCATCTCATAGGGCGCGTTACATATTACTGACAACTTGGTGGGCGTTGGCGTGCTTTCTGTTTACCACGGACGCCATGCTCCCGGTAGCTCGCGGCCACATTTGCCCGTTCCTATTATTATTATTATTATTTTTTGTTTCTAAACCATGTATTCACGATACTGTAGGGGTCCTCCTGGAACGCGCCTGTCGCGTACTTGCCTACATTTCGCGCTTTAGAGCAACAACGAGCTTTGCTTTGTATTGAATCGCAGTAAGCCAATCTGCAGGAGCTTAAATGTTTGGTTTGTGTGTCGTTCGAATGTCGTCGTTTGGTCAAGGAGATGTCGGGGTCATGAAGTTTGCCAGACTAGTATGGTTACCCCGTTCTGTCGTAGAGTGTTGTGGCCGCGATCTAAACGGGGGTCCTTCGCTTTTGTCAACATCCGAACACAAAATCTCGTGTTGGACCCTTGCTATGTCGATCGTCATCTCCGAAAAAAATGCTATTTCCACGCGTGCTCTCCAGGA